>PVLC010001039.1:8669-115437 GCA_004027655.1 Graphiurus murinus
AATCCCAGCATTCGGGAGGCTGAGACCGGAGGATCCGGGTTCGCGGCCAGCCTCAGCTACCTAGTGAGGCACTCCGCAACTTAGTGAGACTCGGTTTCAAAATAAAGAGTAAAAAATAGGGCTGGGGGTGTAGCTCGAAGGTAGAACGCCTCTGAGTTCAATCCCCAGTACCGCAAAAAAAAAAAAAAAAAAAAAAAAACCAATGACATGATAAAATTCCCTTTCTTTCTTTTCCCTCATTTCCTCTCTCTCTCCCTTCCTTCCTCCCTCCCTCCCATCTTTCCTTCCTTCCTTACCTCTTTCCTTCCTTTCTTCTTCTTCTTCTTCTTCTTCTTCTTCTTCTTCTTCTTCTCCTTCTCCTTCTCCTTCTCCTTCTCCTTCTCCTTCTCCTTCTCCTCCTCTTTCTTTCTTTCTTTTTTCTTTCTGTCTTCTTTCCTTCCCCTAAGCCATTTCTCTCTTCCCACTTTCTTCAACCATCTTTGTTCCCATGCCTCATTGCCTGTCTGGAGACCTACATGAAGCAAAATATCTTAGAAACTGGGAAACTCCACCAGCTTCAGGAGCAGCCCTCCCTGGCTAGCTCCCTGGGTGTGCTCTTGCTTCTCCAGCCCAGGTCCGGCTCCCTGCTAAGTCACATGCCCAAGAAGCTACCGGCCGGAGGGCTGGACCGGCCACCCCGGTTCCCCTCTCCACTAGACAGAAGCACTTGCATATTCCTGCCAAGACCAATGGAGAGCATCCACAGCAAGGAATTAGAGTCACAGGGGACAGAGTCTACAAGGCAAGGTCCCATCTGCTCTCTGGGGCAGAGACAGCTGCTCCAGGAGCCGCACTGAGTGGCCAGATGCTCACAGGTGAGGTGTCATTCTGGGATGGTGGGAACATAGGACTAGAGGTCAAGGAGTTTTAGCACACCGGGCACCCTCTGAGGACTTGGAGGATGATTTGATATCAGCAATCTGGAGCTCTATCTAATAAGAACTTATGCATGGTGTATAGTGAAGGCTCTTCTACTTACCAGATCCAATCTGTAAAGGATTTTTCCTGATAAAAAACCCTCCCATTTGGATTTAGCTTCATTCATAGATGGAACTTCTCTTCTTTCCCTCCACTGGCATGTTTGTCTTCAGATGTGTATGTTTAAAATAGAGGACAGGGGCCAATTGTGGTTGCACACGACTATAATCCTAGTGCTTGGGAGGCTGAGATGTTTACATCTGACTGCCTTTACTTTTTTCTCCAGTAAAATAGAAAGCAAAGAGGTCTCTATTAAGAGTAGTGATGGGAAAGCCGGTTGTGGTGGTGCATGCCTGCAATCCCAGTACTTGGGAGGCTGAGACAGAAACATGGCAGCTTCGTGGCCAGCCTCAGCAGCTTAGCAAGACTCTCAGCAACTTAAGAGACCCTATTTCCAAATAAAAATAAAATAGGGCTGGGGGGTGTAACTTGGAGGCAGAACACCCCTGGGTTTAATCCCCAGTACCGCACAAACTTAGAAGAGTGACAGCAGAGGGGCTGTAAGGTTGGCACTGCTGCCGAGGAGAACAGGGGATGGAGTTGACCAGGAAATTCCAGGATGCTGCCCAAGTTCTGCGCAAGTCTTGCCGGAGACTCCTAGTGCCCCGTGCTGGGGCTTGGTGGGTCTGTGGCCATTCCTCAGTGGTCCTCGGCCACGGGGGGTTGGGGAGTGGGGCGGACCTTTGGTGGGTTGGCCTGGTCTGCACGTGGGGGTCGGAGGTGAACAGACAGGCAGTGGTGTTGGGGTTCTTGGCAAGACAGCGGCCCTGGCCAAGCGGGCTTGGTTGGGGAGAGAATGTCGTGGCCGGGAGGGAGTGGGGTGACATGCTGGGAGAAAAGGGAGGAGCCAGCCTGGAGGTGGTGAGGAAGTGAGAGAATGGGCAGAGAGGGCAAGAGCCGGGAAGATAGGACAATGTGTCAGAGGCCTTGGCCTTTCAAATGTCAGAGGTGGCACTCTTGGTCCAAGGTGTGGTCGTAAGAGTGAAGAGGCCAGGCGGCAAGAAGCACTGGAACTGGGACAAGACACCAGAATGGCTGGGCGTCCACCAGACAGCCACCCCCCAGGATGGCCACAGGGGCAGGCATGGAGAGAAGCTAGGAGACAGGGAGAACGAGACTGAAAGCCCAGGAGCTCAACGCAGTGACCCGAAAATTAGAGACAGCCGGGCGTGGTGGCGCACGCTTGTAATCCCAGCATTCGGGAGGCTGAGACCGGAGGATCCGGGTTCGCGACCAGCCTCAGCTACCTAGTGAGGCCCTCCGCAACTTAGTGAGACTCGGTTTCAAAATAAAGAATAAAAAATAGGGCTGGGGGTATAGCTCGGAGGTAGAATGCCCCTGAGTTCCATCCCCAGTACCGCAAAAAAAAAAAAAAAAAAAAAAAAAAAAAAAAGAAAAGAAAATTAGAGACAAAGACACTCGAATCTAAAGGTGGAGGTCTTTTCTATTTTATTTTATTTTTTGGTACTAGGGATTAAACCCAGGAGCATTCTACCTCTGAGCTATACTCCCTAGACCTTTTTTATTTTATTTTTTTTAATTTTGAAACAAGGTCTTGCTAGATTGCAGAAGCCCTCACTAAGTTGCTGAGGCTGGCCTTGAACATGTGATCCTCCTGTCTCAGCCTCCCAAGTACTGGGATTCTAGGTTCTCTGCACCACACTCAATTAAAGATAGAGTTCCTGGTAAGCCTGGGCTCCTAATCAGCATAGAGGAGGGGCAGGGGAGCCCAGCATCATGGTACACGTTTGTAATCCCAGTAATTGGGAGGCTGAGACAGGAGGATCCAGGTTAGCGGCCAGCCTCAGCTACTTAGTGAGGTCCTATGTAACTTAGTGAGACCCTGTTTCAAAATAAAGAATAAAAAATAGGGCTGGGGGTGTAGCTCAGAGGTAGAATGCCCCTGGGTTCAATCTCCAGTAACACACACACACACACACACACACACACACACACACACACACAAAAAAAAAAAAAAAAAAAAAGAGGAGGGCCAGGGGCTCTTCCATTTCATGACTGGTTCTGCTGGGCCTGGACCTGTTCTGCTTATTTCATTGGCGAAGAGATAAAGCTGCTGATTTCCAGGGCACAGAGAAACGGAAAATCCAAGGAGAAGCGCGTTAGTCGTTTGCCCCGAGTGACGCCGCCAAGCGCTGCCCTCGGCTTGTCACCTCATCTCCCCGTTCCTTCCCTCGGCCCCTTCTCCTCCATTTAACCTTTAGCTGCGGAGCCAGGGCCCCCGGGGCCTGCTCTTGGCGCGCTCTCTGGAGATTTGGCATTTCCATTTGATACAGGAGGTGGAAGGGAATTTTCCTACTTGGTAGCAGGGTGTGGGAACCGGGAGGAATGTTTTCTCTGCACAGCAACAAGAGGTAGCGATCATTACTTCTCTCCCATCCAGCTCTGTCGCTATTGACATGGATGCAACTAACCTTTCCATCACAGTTCCTTTGGTTTGGAAAGGGTGTCCTCTTACCACAAGCCCAGGAGCAGCCCTTTATTACTACTACTACTACTACTACTATTATTATTATTATTATTATTATTATTATTATTTATTTATTTATTTATTTCAGAAGTGGACAGACTTGAGTCTCTTTCCACTTTGGTCTATGATGAACTCTTTTTTTTTTTTTTTTTTTTTTTTTGTGGTACTGAGAGCTGAACCCAGGGACATTTTACCTCCAAGCTACACCCCCAGCCCTATTTTTTATTCTTTATTTTGAAACAGGGTCTCACTAAGTTGCAGAGGGCCTCACTAAGTAGCTGAGGCTGGCCTCGAACCCGGATCCTCCAGTCTCAGCCTCCCAAGTACCTGGGATTACAAGCGTGTGCCACCACACCCAGCTTATGATGAACCCTTTAGGTATCTGCCCTCCACCAACCTGACCTCTACTCGGATGCCAGGTCCTTGAAGGTCACCGCTCTGCTGTGTCTTGTTGCTTGTAGGGCCCTCCACCCTCTGCCAGCCCCTCATGCATGGTAAGTATGTTTGTTGAATGAATAGATGAACCTCTACTGTCCACCATTCGGAAGTGAGTACTTTTGAGGCTGTTGAACTCTGACAACAGGGGACACGCCACTGAGTTCTCATCACTTCTCTGTTGCTCCTCATGATAAAGGCCGCCTGGGTGGGAAAATTAAAAAGAATGAGAGCCCAAGACACCTGGGTTTAATCTTGGCTTTCCCGCTGCCTGTGTGGCCTCGGGTGAGTCTCGGAACTTCTCTGAATCCTGCAGCGTGGGGGTTGGATTCCCGGCAGCGTGGTTGGTGGAAAACAGTCCTGGCCGATCCACCTTTGATTTGTCAGTGTGCCACCTGGGGTTGGGTGCCAGGGCCGTGCCATGTGACCCGAGCCATCGTGGGGGCCCGCCGGTCTTCTCCAAGGCCTCCTGACGGGTCACAGCTGAGAAGTGTAGTTGGCATTCTTCACTCCCAGAGAACTGTATGAAGAGAGCCACCTGAATGAATGCCACCAGTCGTTCCCAAAAATGTCTCTCTAGAAAGGAGCTGGTTGTCATTTGTGGGTCATGTCCCCCTTCCTTTCTGCGGTGGACCCACTGTCTCCCCAACCTAAGCCTGGGGATGAGGGGTGTGGGTGTGTCTGAGGTTCTGTGAACCATTCATTAGGGAGGAAGGAGAATTGGATGAGATACTCAGGAGGCTTTGTGACTGCGCATGTGCGGCATGTGGACATCTCTTGTTCATGCAGATGCAGCAACCCAACTTCTTTTTTTTTTTTTTTTTTGTGGTACTGGAGATTGAACCTGGGGGCATTCTACCTCCGAGCTATACCCCCAGCCCTATTTTTTATTCTTTATTTTGAAACAGGGTCTCACTAAGTTGCAGAGGGCCTCACTAGGTAGCTGAGGCTGGCTGTGAATCTGGATCCTCGGGTCTCAGCCTCCCGAATGCTGAAATTACAAGTGTGCGCCACCACGCCCGGCTAGCAACCCAACTTCTATCCCTCAAACACATTATCCTGATGTGGGGCTGGCTGCCTGGGAAGAGACGTTTCATCCCAGTCATCACTGACTCCCCCTTGAGTACCCCTAGGGTGACCCCAAAGAGTAAGGATACAGAGATGAGACGGCTGGACCTAAGAAGTGTCTGGGTGCCTACTTCTAGAAAAGGGGTTGTGTTGCCGGGCGTGGTGGCGCACACTTGTAATCCCAGTACTAGGGAGGCTGAGACTGGAGGATCTGAGTTCATGGCCAGCCTCAGATACTTAGTGAGGCCCTCTGCAACTTACTGAGACCCTGTTTCAAAATAAAGAATAAAAAATAGGGCTGGGGGTGTAGATCGGAGGTAGAATGCCCCTGGGTTCAACTCCTAGTATCACAAAAAAGGGGGTGTTGTATTGCTAATATTCAACAATGGGGGCTGCATTTGGGGTTCATTCAGAAGAAAGGAACTCTCCCTGCTGAGTCAGTACCATTACCCAGTGGGCTGAAGGTCACTGCCGCTCTGCAGAGAGGAGTGAGCAGCGTGCAGGTGGGAGAGACGGAGGGCTCCCGTGCACGCATGCCCACCTGGCCAACCCTTTCCAGAGCTGGCTGACAGAGGGGAGGGAGGCAGAGCCTGAAGCAAGACAAATGCTTTTGCTCAGTGGATTAGCAATCCTCACAAGTTCTTTGGGGAGGAGGAGCTGGGCACCCTCTTTAGACCTGCTAGAGCTTCCTATGCCTCATCAACAACGTGAAGTTGCACAGTCCACTCTGGGGTTCCCTGTTCAAGATCAAGCCCTGTCAGTCACAACCAGCCTTTTTGTCTTGATAGAACTGCAACACCCAGTTCCTCTTTTGGCTACTGGTGCTACTGGTACTTTTCTTCTTTTTTTTTGCCCTACTAGGGACTGAACCCAGGGGCATTCTACCTCCAAGCCACACCCCCAATCCTATTTTTTATTCTTTATTTTGAAATAGGGTCTCACTAAGTTTCGGAGAGCCTCACTAAGTAGCTGTGGCTGGCTGTGAACCCGGGTCTTCCGGTCTCAGCCTCCCAAATACTGGGATTTCAAGCATGTACCACCATGCCCGGCTTACCAGTACATTTTTAATATCTGCAATATGTGGACCTACTGAGTCTTTTTTTTTTAGGCTTTTATTTTGAAATCTCAACCTTCCAAGAAAAAACTGCAAATTCAATGATATATATGTATATATTTATTTATATATATTTATGTATATTTGATGAAACATTTGAGAGTAAGTTGTCACCGTGGTACCCCATCACTGTGAAAACATTAGTGTGTAACGTCTGCCAACAGCACAGTCTCTGGAATCGCAGCCTATGCATAGCTCCACCCTACCTACCTACAGTACGAGCATTGCAAACCGGACCTTAGCACTCAAAGATTACGACTGCTTACCTCTCTGAGATTCTTCACGGTCCACAGGTTGTTCCAATAATGTCTTTTATAGAAAAGGCACCAGTTGTCATTTCTTTATCGTGTCTCTTGAGGTCCTTTGGATGCCAGCAGTTCCTGTCTTCCCCCCGATTCTCCTGACATTGGTGGTTTTAGAGACTATAAGCCAAGCTGCTCTTCGACTCTGTCTCTTTTAGTTTGGGTGATGATTCCTCAGGATTGGATTTAGGCGGTGCAGCTTTGGCAAGGGTATAACACAGCGCTGTGTCCTTCCTGAAATCCCAACGTTTTGAGCCCTTGATTAAAGCGGGTCTGCCGGACTTCTCCCTCAGAAAGTTATTCTTTTCCTCTGGGAAATTAATACACATGTTGTTGTTGTTGTTGGGGGTGGTATTTTGAGACTGCAAATATGCTGCTTCTCAGGAAATTTTCAGTTTATTTCTACCATTGTGTGGACTCAAGGACTTCTATTTTACTCATCAGTCATAATAGGATTCCTATTTTATTCATTAGTCATGAGCCATTACTTTAATTTGTTGCTCAAATTATCCCAGATTTGGCAAGCGGGACCTCCTTTGGGCTGTGTTTTGTGCTCTCTGACATGCCTTCCTCATTTTTCTGAGCACCTCCTTGATTTATGGAACGACACGATGGTCCGGGCTCACTCTGTGCTTTCCCTGCCCCGCCCTGACGCCCGCCATTCCTCCAGGGAGCTTGGTTCCTTTCCGTAGAGAACAATGTGCAGAAAGCAGATGTGGGAACGGCCTGTGCTCCTGGCCATGGGGGCGTCGCCGCTCTCGGGCCCTCTCGGGGCAACCACGGGCACGCACATATGTGCACGGAGACTCGGCACCCCGATCCTGATATTTATGTCTCCAGTTCTGATTTTATCTGTCCGTACTGAAAACCACGAGTTTACGTCATTATTTCCACTTCCAGCCCAACACCCAGGGCTCATTCTAGTCCTCCCTCTCTCTCTCTCTCTCTCTCTCTCTCTCTCTCTCTCTCTCTCTCTCTCTCCCCGTCTCTCTTTCCCTCTCTCTCTCTCCACAGTTGGAAATCTCTGCTCACAGTGAGGAACTTGGCTCTCTTTATTTTAAGTTCATTTACGTATCCAATCCATCTCCAGGATCTGATCCTCCACCTGGATGGGCTCCGGTACTGTTAGGGTTTAGAAAGCCCTGTGGTAGAAAAGTTACTAAAATGGAAGGCCATGTATCCAGGCAACCACCTGAAGGAAAGGTCATAAGTCATGTGGGTCAAAAGTCATGTAGGTCAAAAGTCACGTAGGTCATAAGTCATGTAAGTCATTGTAATCCCACCTGCCTATTTCTACCCTTTGCTCTATAAAATGAGAGTTCACCTGGAGCTTCGGGCTGGAGTTTTTCTGGAGCTATCCTAACTTTGGCCCACAGTGTAATAAACTTCCTCAATTGGCATTGAGTCAATTATTCCAGAGAATTTCTGCAACCGTCCCCTAAAAGCCTCATGTGTTGGAAGCGTATCTTCAGTGCAGTGAGGTTCTGAGCTGGGGCATGGCTGGAGGAGTATGGTCACTGGGGGTGTGGTCTTAAGCACTGTGTAGGTCCCTGGTTCCCTCCTCTCACTCTTTCTGCTCCTAACTGCCATGAGCAGAGCAGCTTCCCTCCGCTACACCCTTCCCTTCCCATGACGTTTCTGTCTTGGAGCTGGCTGCTCATGGACTGATCTCTGAAACCATGAGCCAAATTAACCTTTACTCCTCTAAGCTGGTCTTGTTGGGTATTTTGTTCACAGTAATGACAAGGGTCACTAAAACAGATACCCTTAGGGCCTGGCCCTGACCTTGGGCCCGCCTAGCACGAACAGGTCCCCCAATGACTTTGGACCTGATGTGTTCAGATAGGAAAGGGAAAGAAAAAAGGGTAAAGAAAGAAAGGAAGGGATGGAGGAAACTCCTGGTCTTTGCAGCGATGACTTAGTGCCCAAAGTATATGAAACCATGTGAGCAGTTTGTTCTATTAAATCTACTTTTTTAAAAAATTCTTTTATCTGGGCACAGTGGCACATACCTGTAATCCCAGTACTTGGGAGGCTAAGACAGAAGGATCGTGGGTTTTATTTTTATTAAAAAATAAAATAGGGCTGGGGGGTATAGCTCAGAGGTAGAATGCCCCTGGGTTCAATCTCCAGTACAAAATAAATAAATAAATAAATAAATAAATAAATAAATAAATAAATAAATAAATAAATAAAATTAAAATTAAACTGATATGCAAAAACATAAAAACTCTTATTAATAGGGCATTAAATTTATTTCCACGAGATCTGTCCCTGTTGGAGTGCCGAGTCTCACTCAGAGCACACGATTCCTGTCTTCTTTTCTCTTTCCTCTTAGACAACACTGTGAATGCCCGAGCATCCCTTACCCAGACTCCAGGCAGTGCTTCTTGCCTCCATTGGCTGCTCTCTCAGCTCCGAGCCCACAGGGCCTCACTGGGTGACAGGAAAGGGAGAAGGCCCTGGGGCAGCACCTCTTTGGTCACCGTCACTAGCTGAGCTCCCAGTTCTGTCCCCACCTCTCCTACTCAGAGGCCCTATGCTGCTCCTGTGACAGAACGTCTGGCTGTCATGCCATGAGGGGCAGGAACAGTGGTGGGGAAGCCAAAGCAATCCCTGCCCCTGATTGGCTAGTCCCAGGCCATGGGGCCACATCCCTGCACTCTCTGGGCCTAATCCCATCTTGCTGAGGCTCGGAAGAAGAAAAGGCCCACTGCCCTGTGCACCGGGGAGCACAGACACTGTGCCACCACTGGGGGATTTGGGATTAGCCTGCGAGAGCCAAGGAGCATCTCACCCTGCTGCCAGAGCTAGTGCTGCCTGGTGGCACCTTTTCTCCCTGACATATTTTGTATGGAGGGCCCATTGCCTGTGCTGCTGCTCCATGCACTTTGGAGGAAGGGGACAGAGAAGGCAATGCATAGGCAGGAGGGACAGTCTCACCTGGTTGTGACAAATGGCAGCTTGGTATGTCAGGTTGGGTTTTATGTGCTTCCACAGGTCCCATTTGTCTTCAGCTTGACATGGGATGATGGAGATGGGCACAGCTGGCCATCTTCAGTGAGTCACAGGAGAGAAAGAACATGGCTCCCTGGTGGCTTCTGAATGCCGGAGCCAGAGGACACAGAGATACTGATGCCTCCACCTCCTCCCTGCATCCCATCTCTTCCTGCTCCAAGATTCTTCAGCCATGTGAATCCTTCCCCCGGGAGCACAGCAGCATGGTCATGACTTGTTAAATACCATAATTAAAATAGTTCTCTTATTAACTTGGTGATAACACTTTTTTTTTTCTCCTCTGAAATTGCATGTTAGCATTTTGTTAATTGAATTTCCAGTTCCAGCAGAACCGCCATGGGGCTGACAAGGGGGCCCTTTTTCCTGGGGGGTGGGAGGGTGGCTCACAGATTAGACACCTTCCTATCATTTCTGGGGCCAAATGCCTCTTCTGCTGGAAGAAAATTGAGAGAAGAAAACAGAACTGCTCACGAACAGTCTAGCCCTGGATAAAGTAGCCAGATTTAACAACCAAAAAAAATAAAGGACACTTGGTTACATTTGAATTTCAGAGAACCAATCAATAACTTTTTTAGTATAAGTATGTCCTGAAGATTGCCTGGGACATATTTATATTAAACACTTAATGGACTGTTTCCCTGAAATTCACATGTAGGAGCAGGGGTATCCTGTATTTTTTTTTTTTTTAATACAATCTCACACCTGCATCTAAGCCTTGGCTCCCAGCTCCAGGGAAGAGAGGTTTTCTATAGCTCTTTCAACATGTCATGGTTCTTTAATTATTGCATTAGCATTGCTGGTGTTTCTATTGTTTTGGTCAGCTGCTTATTTCCACACTCTCAAAAGATTTTACAGTTCTGTGTTTTGTTAATGCTGGTATGATGACTGATGTAGATCCAGTGATTTCTTCCTCCTTTAAACAATGTCTACAATGCACCAGGTGCTGAACGAGACACTGGGGACACAAGAGTTAATAAGACACAGACCTTGGCCCCAGTGAACTTGCTGTTCAGAACAGGGACCACTGTCTGCTCTTATAAATAAAACTTTATTGGAACACAGCCACAGCCACACCCATTCGTTGACTATTGATCACAGCTGTTTTCACCTACAGGGACTGAACTGAGTGACTGTAACCAAAACTATGTGGTCTGAAAGTCTGAAAGCCCAAGACTTTTTTTTGGTTTTTTTTTTTTTCAGTACTGGGGATGGAATCCAGGGGCATTCTACTTCCGAGCTACACCCCCAGCCCTATTTTTTATTCTTTATTTTGAAACAGGGTCTCACTAAGTTGTAGAGGGCCTCACTAAGTAGCTAAGGCTGGCCACAAACCCAGATCCTCAGCCTCCCAAGTACTGGGACTACAAGTGTGTGCCACCACACCCAGCTGCCCAAGATATTTACTTCCGGGTTCTTGACAAAGTTCGCTGACCTCTGACCTGGAAGAAGAACTAGTCACTGATGTGAACAATATGCTAAGAGAGATTTAGGCAATGCGTGGGGGGAAGCAGGAAGAGGGATCCTAATTCTGTTGTTTCCATGCTGCTCTAATAGCATCTCAGAGCCGATGTGATGCTGGGCCTGAGTTTGAAGGGACTCATCCCAGGGTGGGACCAGGAAAGGGATCCAGGTTCTAAGAAGCAGCAGCCTGTGCACAGACACCAGGACGCTTTCTGGGTATGTCCTGGGGGTGAAGGATCCCCAAGATATCTTGAGGGGACTCTCAACGTGTTGTGTTGAGCATTTGCACATGTTCACTTATATCATGCATATGATAGTTTTGAAGTTGCCATTAAATCCACACTCTAGTCATGGGTACCTGAGGGCTTGGAATTTAATTAAACATCTGCCTTTCCCCTGATACTTAAATGGTACATCTCACCTGGTCCTAAGAATATGAAGCCTCGGGCACTCATGTGTGTTCTGTGTGCGGCCCTAAGGAGTTCTCACACCAGTCCAGAATTCTGCCTTCTCCTTCACTCTTAGGAGGATCTAGTCAGGAGGCCGAGGGCTGTAAGGTTGCAGAACTTCTTCCTCAAGGCCCCGGGACTTCTAGTCAAGCCAGGAGGCTCCTCTCTAAGCCTGCAGGCTCCTTGCTCCCTCACCCCAGCCACCCATCCTCCCTTCAAATTACAAATAGCTCTGGAAGCCAAGAGCCAGCCCAATACACTGTGATTCTCCTGGAGAAGCAAGGTGAGCTGACAGCCAGCAGGGCTTGGCTACAGAGCCAAGGAGCAGCAAGCATATCCTGAGAAGGGGGGGTTGCATGTGTATTTCTTATAGGCAGCTTCTCTCTCTCTGCAGAAGCTACCAACATGTTTCTTCCAAGTGCTTTTCTATCTAGAGATGAGCAGTCCCAGTTGGGATGGCCTTGGGGTATGCGACCGTGTAACGTGACATGGGACTGGAAATTAACTGGCTTCCTTTTTGAGAAGGGCACTGCTGTTGGTTCGGTCCTCCTTAATTTCTGATTGGCCTGTCTCCATTCTGGAGCTGGGACTCTTACAAATGAGTCCTCTTGCTCCACAGTGGAACCAGGAGGAAGGATGCATAAGGTTGCATGTGCAGCATTTATTCACAGAGTATGCAAATGAGTCTCTCCCCACTCAGCCCCCAAGTCACCCCCAGGCATGTGCACCACCCCTTCCACTCCTCCACACACAGCCTGCAACTTGGTTTGTCACTTATCTATACTCCTGTGCTGGGCAGGGGTGACCTCTTGCTCAGAACCCTGTTAGTGCTTCATCTCTGCAGAAGTGGGTGGACCTGGAGGCCTGGGAGAGGATTGGCTCTGGGCTGTGTGCTGATGTCCAGTCAATATCCTTGTTGCTGTGATACAAAATACCCAACCACCACGCAACACAGAGGAAGGAAGGCATTGGCTCACAGTTGTGGAGATTTCAGAGGGTCAGTGCATATCAGTGGAGCTCAGGGCATGATGGAGGGGAAGCAGAGAGAGCGAGAGAGCCAGGCTCTCTGCTCTCACATCCAGGAGGCTGGAAGAAAAAAAAAAAAGAGGGCGAGAGAGAACAAGGGGAGGGACCTTATCTAACCCCAGGGCCACACCCCTAGGGACTCCTTCTTGGCAACCGAGACCCACCTCCAAAATGGGTGCCTGGTTTCCATGAGGGCTAGGGGAACGTTCTAGATCCAAACCATGACAACAGGCCACTTGGAGATGCACAGACTTCCATATTGGTTATTTTGTAGGTGTGAGCCTTGGAAATCCAGGAACATAATAAATAAATAAACAAATAAATAAAAATAAATAAATAAAGAGTTGCCCATGGTCTGATATCTCATTCGTTCATTTATTCACCAGCTATCGTGTTCTTCCATGCTGGGCAGGCATGGCGCCTCCCTTGGGAAGCCCTGGGAGAGACCTGGGCTGGGAGCCAGGGGCCGATCTGGGCTGACTCTTGCTCACTTGATGGGGCCACTCTGCACATGGCCCTTCTCATGCTGGAGGCCGAGGTTTCTCCCCTGAGCTTCCCTGTGGCTCTGATGTTCTGCATTTCTGCTCCTTGGGGCAGGGAGGATCAGACTCAGGTGCCAGGACAGCCTCCCTCTCCCTTCTGATCCAGGCCAAATGTGTGGGGCAGGTGGGTGGAGACGTGCCCTCCCTCAGGAGGTGTTCAGGATCCTCCCTCCCCCTTGTCCTCTCGCCCTACAAAGCTGGGGACAGAAGAGGAAAACAAACAAACAACAACAAAAAAAGTGTACAGTCTGCACACTGAAGCAAGTGAGGAATATCAGGTTCCAACCTGAACAGAAATGTGCATTGTTACCTGATGGCTGAGCTCAAATGGGTGTTCTCCTCGGTCAGCTCAGATTGTGGTTCAGAGTGAAGGCTGACTTATGTACACGTCACCATGACAACGCTTAGGCAAACCGGCTCTGAGGCCCTGTGATGGATAGGATGGTAGCTTCCTTTCTTCTTCTTTTCTTTCCTCCCTTAACTTTAGCCTAAGATAAAGAACAGTGGGACGGGATAAGTGGAGACTCTTCTTTAGAGATTTCTTACCTTTGGATGTACTCAACTCTAAAAACACGGTCCATAGCATTTTGGGGTCTTTTGAGTGTCACTGGTAGCTGGAGGGTGTGACTCATTATTCATGCTAAATGAATGTTTCTGGAGGAAGGAGGGTGACACATGTATGCTTGTGCAAGTGTGTGTGTGTGTGTGTGTGTGTGTGTGTGTGTGTGTGTGTGTGTTTGAACTGAGAGATGCTGGTGGAGATTTTCTCATTTGCATGTCTCCATTCTCCATCCAGATGCCTATTGTCTGTCTCATATTCCCTCATATTTCTAGTGACAAACATATGTTTTTATCTGCTCAGCAGAATTTGAGTCACTGTCTATTTAGTGCCAGTGGATTCCACAGCAGCAGTTCCTGGAGAATGAAAATGAGCTTCCTCCAGGAGGGCCCAGAGCAAAGACAGAAGACAACCCTGCCTCTTCTTCCCTGTAGGGCTCAATGTCAGAGACTTTCAAAAGCCCATACATAAAACAATACCCCTCTGGGATTCCCCAGGGTCTTTTATTTTATTGCCTTTCTGACTTGGATTTTCAGGCTTCTTGTTAAAAGCACCAAGCTCACCTGTGTGCAGAAAGGTTGGCTCACTGAGTACTGAGGCAGGGGGTTCTGAAGCTTGTCTGTTTAGAAATGGTGGGAAGCCTTGATGTAAGACTGGAAATTTTGCTTCAGAGTCCAATGAGCAGCACAAGGAAGGCTTTGGGGAAGGGATTCTCAAGCTATAACTGGTGTAACCTGATAGGACCAGTTCCCCATTGGCACTTTCTCCCAGTCTCCCCTCTTCTAAGTTTGTGAAATAGACATGTACTTCTCTTCTGGAGTAGAAATCTAGAGATAAAACACTTGACAACTTGTATAGATGTAACTTGTAATGACAATTTGTAATAGGAAGGTGCTTAGAAATCCATACGTATGGAAAATTTGAAGTCAGTAAATTTTAAATATATTCAAGGAAATCACTGCAGGAAATCCTTGGAGATTCCTTTGTGAAGCTTGTTATTTCTTCAAATTCTTCCATTTTCCAGATTTCCCTGCCTTGGGTTGGCATGGAAAGAAGCATCCCCTTGGCCTAGGACACAGAAAATTAGCTAGGCTGTGGCAAAAATCAGACTAAGCAAAGAAGGTCTTTGGCACCCTTGATCTCTCCTTGGAGGTCCACCTAGCACATGGGGATGTGGACATATTTTTCTTGATCTCTGACAGTGGCTGAGGTCATATTTCCTCTTCAGAAATGAAATGCCTTTGTCAAAAATTATTAAGTTATTCCATTTTTCATGTTAAAAGCTTCCATAACCCAGAGACTCCTAAGAAACTAAGAGCTTCGATAATTACCTTTTAAGAACCGTGGTCCCCCCACTCCTTTTAGAAATTCAGTAAAATTTTCAACTCTGATGATAAACCTCAATCTGATTCAGGGTATGCAGTCAACAACCCCAACAGAAGGTAAGCAAGATGGCTGCAGGGGCACTGGGCAGAGATGGCCTAAATGCATCTTAGACTGCAGAGCACCTCTGACTCCAGGTATGAGTCAGTATGAAACCCCTGGGACTCTTCTAATTTAAGAAGTCCATGGCATTTCTCCTCTGCTCTTGCTGGGCTCTGACTGATTTAAATATAACCCCACTCTTGGCCATGTAGACTTGGAAACCAAAAGTGGACTCTTTATACTTTAGTCCTTAGGGAAACTGGAGTAAATCAAGTTGCTTATTAAAAAAAAAAAAAGAAAAGAAAAGAAACGGGAAAAAAAGGCAAGGGTGAGGTTCCCTGGGGTGTGGTGTTAAGACTGTACTGGAAAAGGAAGGACCCAGTCCAAGCAAATACTGCTGTGGAACGCCTTCCAGCTGGCCTGTGCTCCTGAGCACTTCTCTGGGCAGAGGGGAGATTCATTCTCAGATAAAAAGCCACTCATCACACTCTGAGAAGCAGCTGGGCAGGCAGCCAGGCTGAAAGAGCAATGATGTCCTTGCTTTCAAATTTGATTATTAGTTCATATTTATTGGAAGGCCGCGATGCCTTTAGCCTCGTAGCCAACATGTGCGAGGAGGCGGCCTGGTGGGATTCGTTTTTTCCTATGACCTTTTTCCATTTGTCATCCACAGAGGCAACATCTCACTAGCTAAGGGACGTTGAGCCGAAGCTCTTCTAGTCATCATATAGCTGACTAATATGGCAGTTCCTGCCCCCCACCCCCCGCCTCCAGGTCAAGCTGGCCTCTTCTCCCTTTCGGCATCTCTTTCAATGAGTCAAAAGGGACGATTTCATCTGAAATATCTCCAGGATTCAGGGGGTGTTTCAATCAGCTTTCTCACTGTTGTGACCCCAAATAACCTGACCACACAACTCAGAGGAAAGAGATGTATTTGCTCACAGTCCTGAAGTTTTCAAGGGTTCAGTCCATGCCAGGACAGGTTACATCTGCGGAGCTCAGAGCATGGTGGTGGAAGGCAGAGAGAGAAAGAGACAAAGCACTCTGCTCTCACATCATGGAGGCCGGAAGCAAAAAAGGGCCAGCAAGGGGATGCAAGGACATAAGCGTAGTCTTCAAGACCACACCCTCAGTGACCAAGCCCTTCCAGACACATCCCACTTGCCTAGGTTACCACCTAGTAAATCCATCACAATGGATTTATCCATTGATGAGATTATAATTCTCATGGTTTAATTATGTCAACGCTGAACATCAATACACGAGCTGTTTGGGGGGGGGGGCGTTCAACATCTAAACCATAACAGGGGGTTCCCATCATCACCTGTAAACAAGCCTCTCACGTGTTTGATGCATTATTTCAATTAGTTTTAAGACTAGAAGGATGGGGACAGTTTCTCCTGTTTGTATAGTATTTTTTGAGCCTCACTGCTTGTTGGACCCAATGTTTTATGAATGATCTTGCTTACTCTTCGTAGCCTCCTTACAAGACAGACCATGTTATTGATTGCACTTTTCAAATTTAGAAACTGAGGCTGAGGAAGCTATAGGAAACACCGAGGCCTGGCAGTTAGATGTCTGTCTTTCCACTGAGGCCCTGGGAAGAACTGCTCCGAGTACTGTTTCTGTGGGGTTGGCCCCTGGTCAATGCACAATGTCCTTAGCAGTCGGAAGCCAAGAACAGCTGCTAAGTGGCATCTCCATTGTTCCTCTGGGACAAAAACTGGAAACCCAAATATAAAGCTCAGGTTTGTAGAAATGTGTATAATTAGAGGTCTGACTGGTAGAGTTTCTTGAAGCTTGAAGCACCTACTTAAGAATGCATGCTTCTGCTTGAATTTTCTCCTGAGACAAAATCGTAGCTCTCTTATTTTCAAATTGCACTTTTCAATGGTGCATTAAAAAAAAAAAAAAACAAGTTGCCACAGAATAAATTCAACCTAGCTGGATCTAGGGGCAGAGCCGCTTGTCTGCTTGTTGAATACGCTGGTGGGCCATTGGAAGGTCAGACAAGCTCCCCTAGACAGCCCAAGTGGAGCCCGTGTTGCAATCCTCCCCTCCCCCGGGGATTGCTAGGTTGGGTGTTGCCTGAGGTTGACTGTATTGGGGAACTGTTTCAACTCCTCTATTTTGCCCATTAGATGAATCTTGGATGAAATGTTTTGGATACGAGTAAGTGCTACAGGGGCTTTGCGAATGGAGCCAAGATTTTTGCAATACATTGCTGTTTTTCCTCCTGAGGATACACAGCAGGTTGTGGTTTATAGCCAGGTGTGGAGAAGTTTATAGATTGCCAGTAGCAGCAGAGGCCAAGAGCAGAGGGAGATCACGGTAACCAACCCCATCCTCCAGGGTATTCCATGGGTGGCTCGTGGAGGTTCCCGAGGTTGTCAGAATAAAATGTAATTAAGTCAAGTTTCCAAATAAATCTCCCTGGGTCTAGAAAAGCCTTATCATTTTGAGAGATTGACTAAGACCACTGCTATACCCTGAGTTAGTACTGGACATTTAATCGACTCTTAGAGGAAACAAAGTTGGATCCTGGTGGAGTGATTTATTTTATTTATTTATTTTTTTTTTTTTTCAGAAAGAAGAGTAGATATTTGGCTTTAGTCAGTTGCTACAAGATCTGGAGGCAAATATGAATATCGGAGGGTCATTTTTAGGTGTCCCTTCCAAAATAGTACTTTAATGCAAGACACAATCACCATTGGGTGGAAATCCAGAGCATAAGCAAGCCAGACCCCAGATGCCCTGAGATTCTTGTGGACTAGCCCAGAAATGCTTTCCCCTTGAGTCGGAAATGCTCCTAGCCATACTCAGAATGACAAGCATGACAAATGAAGGGACAGAAGGAGCAGTTTGTACCAACGTCCACTCATCTGGTCAAGTTCCACACCACTCTCTGGACAGTCCTTGGTCATACACCTAGCGTGGTAAGTGTTTGACTCATAATCCCAGAGAGGTGTTGGTTCTGATGGGTCATAGTTAGCTCCAAATTTGCTTAGATTATGTCAAAACAGGCTTGAAATGTACAAATATCTGGTTTTGTGTACTTATAGACTCTTATGCCTGGTCCGAATCCCTTCTTTATGCCATGACTTTTTTTTTTTTTTTTTTTTTTTGGTCTGTGTGTGTGTGTGTGTGTGGTACGGGGGATTGAACTCGTGGGCATTCTACCTCCGAGCTACACCCCTAGTCCAACTTTTTTTTTATTCATTACTTTGAAACAGGGTCTCACTAAGCTGTGGAGTGCCTCACTAAGTAGCTGAGGCTGGCCATGAACCCTGTCTCTGCCTCCCAAGTACTGAGATTACTTGGTATACTGACAGTACTTGGTGTGTGCCATCACACCTGGCAAAGTATACAATTTGAGTATGTCATCTGTTCCTGCCAGACCCCTGGGTGATACGCAGATAGTCAACTGATATGATCTTCATCTTACAGGCAAGGAAACTGCAGTTTCGAGAGGCTGATGAACTGGGCCAGGAGCCACACCGAGGAGGAGGTAGGCTAGGGGTTTAAACCCGTTTTTTTCTGATCCCAGAGGCTATCAGTTGATGCCTGAAATGCCAGCCTTGTGGTAGGCTCCATCCTGTGTGGGCCGTCTACACTGAGAACTTACCAGCCTTGCTCTTGGGGCATCCTGTTGCACAGCCTGCCTCCTAGGAGGTGAAACTGTGCAGATCCACCTGCCTCCCATTCTGCCATCGTTGGGTCAAACAGCACGCATTGCTATTACGAATGATTTGGTCTGCGGTTAAGACGCCCCAGCAGTGTGCTCTCAAGAGAACGCAAGAAGCAGACTGAGCCTGGCTTCCTTGTCCCTGTGCTCTTTCCTCACCTGAGGGACGCAGCATGCAGGCAGAGCTCTGTGGAACACAGAGATTGCAAAGCAGCTCACCTGGTGCTGGGATGTTGTGGTTTGGGTCTGAAATATTCCCCAAAGACCATGCACTAACGGCGTGGTTGCCAGCCTGCAGCATTATTAGAAGGTGGTACAGTCGGGGCATGGTGGCACATGCCTGTAACTCTAGTACATGGGAGACTGAGACAGGAGGCTTAGCCTTAGCAACTTAGCAAGACCCTGTTTCAAATTTAAAAAATAAAATCGAGCTGGGGTGTGGCTTGGAGGTAGAATTCCCGAGTTCAATCTCCAGTAACACACACACACACACACACACACACACACACACACACACACGAAGGCGGTGCAACCTTTAAAAGGTATGACCTAGTAGGAAGAAGAGGGCCCTTGCGGGTGCCCTTTGAAGAGTGTATCTTGTCCCCAGCCCCCTCCTCTGACTCTGGATTTGCTCCCTGCCCACCACAAGGCGAGCAGCTCTCCTCTTTCAACCCATCTACAACATATTGCCTTGCCACAGACCTAAAAGCAACCAGGCCAAGAGACCATGGACTGAAATCTCTGAAACACTGAGCCACCAGAAACTCTTTCCTCTGTTGTATGCTTTATCTCTGGTATTTTGTCACAGCAACAGAATGCTACCATATGGGGATCATCTCTGACAGCACCCATTCACTTCCAGGAGGCCCAGAGAGTTGGCTGGAGCCTCATCCCACACACCTGCGGAGCCAGGCCCGCATCACAGGTGTGTGTGATGACGAGGTGGCCAGGCACTTAGCTGGCTTTGTGCATTTCTGTCCTGCTCTCTCTCTCTCCCATGGATGCCTTGAATGGATGTATCTTTGTTGGTTAATAGGCCTCCTATGTAGCGGGTGCTCAGCGTCGTTGAAAGAAAGAATGGACGGGACACAGAGTCATACTGGAAGAACTAAGAAAACAGGGGATACTACTTAGAACCCCATTTGATTGCTCTTCAGGCTCTTGCAAAGCACAGGGTAAGGTTCAGACTGGGAGAAGTCATGTACTGAGCCGGGAATCATGTGGGACTCACTGGCTGGGAAAATCATAAACAAGAACGGCCACCGTTTTCGAATGCATCGTGCATGCCAGGCCTCTTGCAAAGCTGGGACAGGGCTTACCCCCATTTCACCTTTGCAACTCCATGAAGCTGATAGAATCATCCCTGTTTCACCGAAGAGGAAGTCGAGGCTCACTGAGAAGCATTTATATCCCACCCAAATTTACCTCTAAGTGCAGCGTTGGGATTAAAAGACAAATCTTCCCCGCCTCCTGCACCCCAGATCTCAGAACTTTAGTTAATTCTTTAAAACCCTGGGCTTTGGATGCCTGGCATTTATGGGTTGCTGATCTGATCTTGTGGGTACGATCCAGATGCCATCCTAACATCCCACCACACCTGTAACCTAACCACCCAGGGAATGCCTCCCCTTCTCGCCCAGTCCCCCTTTCTCGGAGGTTTCTTTCCTGCCGGTTTCCTCTTCTGCTCGTTGTGAAACGGGTTTCTCTGTTGCTGCCTGTCCCAGCCCTTAGGCGGGAGGTACTGAAATGGCTTCGCCAGTGTCTGCCCTGACCTGTCTGTCACTTCTCACACCACGAGGGGGGTTGCTGTGCCTCTCGGCTTTATTAATCATTCCAACTTGACGTTGTGTGTGTTTTATGGTCTTTACTTCCGATCTGCTTTGCCCTATTCAATTATGTTTATCTTTCAAAGCCACCAACCCCAGGGAGGGAAAATCCATTTCTCCTGCTAGACATTCAGGGAAAAGAAAAAAAAAACACCCTCTACGTATGCCCATGTCTGCCTGCCGGTCTCCCCTCTTTAACCTACTCAGATAAACAGGAGAGGCGCACATACATGCCGGGCTGCCCTGCAAAGCAAGGTGTCTGTCTCATATTCTAGGTGCAGTAAGCCACCTGGGGGTCGCGTGAAGATCCAGATCCTGATGCGGTAGGTCTGGGTGAGGCCTGAGATTCTGCCTGCCATGCCAGCGAGTTGCAAAATGACTTTTAGTAGGACCCCCAAGCTCCCCTTCTTTTACCATCCTTGCTTCCTTTCCCTAAGGTTACTTGCTGCACCCAAGCACATGTGTCCTTGTCCCCCGAAGCCTGGGTCTCCTCTCCCATGAACTTGCTCAGTGCCGACAACTTCTAGGGTTTAGGGCCTTTTATGATTCAGCCTGGAGTCTGTCTGCTAAGCCCTGCCGAGGATAACAGTTAGTTGTCACTGGCGAGGAGACAAAAGAGATGCATTTTGTTGGAGCCAGTCCTTCTCCCCCCAAAAAACACTAATGGTACCTTTATCTCTGGGTAATTAAAGCTCTGGCTGATGAATGCATAATTATGCATAAGCCCGACTAAAAACGATCGTCTTGGTCTTTCATCTTTAGCTGACTTCATTTCGAGAGGTAACAGTCCCGGGCGTGCTCTGCAGGGTAGCTGTTCCAAGGTGTCCGAGTTGGGCGGAGTTACCTGGGGGCCGGCCACCCCCACAATTACTGTGGTGTATGAAGGCCGGGGCTGGCTCTGTGTCCATGAAGCAGTGGATCTAGTGGTCAAAGAGTCACTGTGGAAACTATAAAATGTCTCGGGACTGGCCAGGCTGTTTGGAGCATTAAACTGTGCCCCCGGGGTCCTGGTCCTGGTGGTCCTACCTCTGCCACGGCATAAATGAAACGACAGACCTGAGCTCAGTCCAGCACTAGGGCCATTGGCCACCACTTCGCCTCTTTCTAGGTTTGGGAACAGCCTCGCTCTTCAGGCTGGCCACCCTGCGGCCCAGCTGTGCTCATCCTGTGGCCCAGGGCTGAGCCGGGGCTGACTTGAAGCATCTCTCCTTTGGGCTAGGGGTTCATGGAAGCAGCCCCCAGTGCTAGAGAAACTTCCAGGTCTCGCAACAGCCAAGTGGGAGGAGGTCTATGGAGCGGAGGTGGAATGCGTGGGTTTTAGACACTGACGCTCATGGATGCCAGTGTTGAATGCTGAACCTCAGATTTTTCACAGGTAAAACTGTCTTGTCCTCATAGGATGGACTGAATGAAATACTAGTGTGTATGGGTTTCGTGCATGGTCTGGCTCTTGCTTCAAGTGTTTTTATTACACGGGGTGTGGGGAGAGGGATCACATGCCCTTAGGTGCTGGAGACAGGAGGAACTTTCAAGTTACTGCTTCTGAGCATTCTGAACTTCCTGACAGTCTAAGGTGCTGCAGTGAAATCTGAGACTAATTCTTTTCTGTTCTATTCCTTTCTATTTCTTTTTAATGGTTCTAAGGATTGAACCCAGGGCATTCTACCCTTGAGCTGTATCCCCAACCCCCTTTTTAAAATGTTTTAATTTTGAAACAGGGTCTCATAAAGTTATGGGTCACTGGTTTCAAACCTGCAACTCTTCTGTTTCAGCCTCCCAAGTATTGAGATTACAGATGTGCACCATCACACCTGGCCTCAAGGGACTATTTCTTTAAGTTGTGGGGATGGGCTTAGGGTGAGCTCTTCTAATCTTCACAAATGTAGGGACCCTCGTTGGAAGGGCATTTTTCTAGATAGAAAAACTACAGCATCTGATGGGAGATGATCTGGAGGGGATGAGGAGCCAGTAGATGTCAGATGGCCACCACATCCGCCATGCTCTGTGCTATGGATTTTCACAAATGCGAATTTATTTCTGCAGTGTTCCCCCATGGTTGTCTTAGTATCTTCATTTGACACACGAGGATTCTAAGACTTAGAGGGATGTCTCCTCCTGGTTGATATCACTGCAAATTAATCCGTGCACGGCTCTCCTAGGCCGGTAAAGACTTTGACATTGCCGACCTCTTCTGCTAATTCTCTAGGTCCTTTTTAATTGTTTCAACTCATACACAAGTTTCTCAGATGTATCTACAAGACATTCACTCTTAGCCAGGCATGGTGGTGCATGCCTGTAATTTCAGTACTTGGGAGGCTAAGACCAAAGGATCACAGGTTCCAGGCCAGCCTCAGCAACTTAGTGAAGCCCTCAGCAACTTAGACCTTTAGCAACTTAGCAAGACCTTGTTTCAAAATAAAAAATAAAAAGGGCTGGGGGGGTATAGCTTGGATGTAGACTGCTCCCAGGTTCAATCCCCAGTAACCTCTCCCCTCTGCCCCCAAGAAAAAGACATTCATTCTTTAATCCCGTGAATCCAGGCTTTCAATCCTCTAGTGACACTGTCACTCAAAGGTCAACAGTGACCTACCACCTCATAGCCATGTTCAGGCTTTTCTGATTAATTCTTTTCTTTCTTTTCTAGAACATTCCCCCATTGATGGAAGAATACTTCCATCTGTGATTGACCTCCTCCCTTTTTACTCCCACTTCTCTGTCTCTGCTGCCTCTTTCCCTCCTCCTACTTACAAATCAGGTCCTAATCTTTCATCGGATCATTGGAGAACTCATCTAGGGAGACCAACTCTGTCCTTTACGCTTTTCACTGTCTACACTTATACTTTTAAATTTTGCATCTCACAAGCTGCAGGAATGTCTACCTGGCTGCATCTCTCTAACTATCTGGCTGTGGTCTCTGGCTCGACAGTTCAAAATAGAAGTCTGTGTCTTCTTTGACATTTTCTTCATGTTTTGATTTTTTTCCCCCCAACATACCACTTCTCTTCAAGGAGAAACCTCAGTTGCCTTTGACCCTCTTTATTCCAACTTGACATTGATTGAGGTTCCAAATCCTACAGCTTTGAATCCTGACCACCAGCCTGGCCTACTTTGTGAGGCCCCGAACACCTCCCCCCTGGTTCACTGGAGTCACTGTTTCTACTGTTTTCACTCCCTTCTTTAACTCTCCAGATCCAGAGACTCTACACAACACACAGCTGGAGTATTCTTTTGGAAATGCAACTTTCATTATATTTGTCTGCCCTGAGAGCCTTTAAAATAAGGGACACATGCCTTGACTTGACTCGAGACGTCCTCCCTGGTTTCCATATCCTTCCAACCTGCTCTCTCACTGATCGCCTACAAATCTTGGCTCAAGTCAACTTCTGCTATGTGTTAATTAGAATCAGGTTCAGTTGCCAGTAACAGGAGAACCCCAAATAGCAGTGACTTCAACTACCCAGAAGCTTGCTGCTCTCTCATTCCAAACACCAAGTGCGGGCATCCCAGGGATTGAAATATGACTCTGTTCCACCAGGTGCTCAGAGACCCTGGCCCCTTCTCCCTTGTTGCTCTCCTCCTGTGACCTCTATTCCCAGGATCATCCATGATACCCATTGGCCATTCAGATCAGTTACCAAATCTACAATCCATCCAGAGAGTAGGGGGAGAAGTGAATTAGAACACAGGACACTTTCTGAAGTTGCACTCATGGCTTCTTCTGCTTAGATCTCATTGGCTATAACAGAGTCACATGACCACATCCAGGTGCAAAGGAGGCTGGGAAGTGTATTTTTTTTAAAACTGTAGGTGACCATGTTTGTGCCTGGTTAAGATTCATGGAACATTACTAAGTCAGGAAGGTGAGTGTAGGTACTGGGGATAACTGGTAATCCCCACTGTAGCTACCTCTGCCCCTTTCCTCACAGTCTGTGGATATTCTTGTCACTGCTGTGCTATGTACTTATACCTCTTGCCTGTCATTCCTTCTACTCACCTAAATCCTGCTTGTCAGAGAAACATCATCATAGAGCTGGATGAACACTGAGCTTGGAATCACACAGAACCAGGTTCAAATCCCAGCTTCCTGACCCACAACTTGGTGTGAGATGGTAAACTCACTGAACCTGGTTGAACCTCAGTTTCTTCCTCTGTAAGATGGGATGAAAAACTCCTGCTGCAGGGCGACTCTGAGGATGAGGCAGAGGCTGTTTAGATGATGCATGTTACATCGTGTGTGGCATAGCACATACGTCTGAGGAATGGACGTGACTTATCAAAAGCATGAATGTCACTATATTTTCTCAAAATGTTCAACTCAAGCTCTTTTTCTTTCAGGGAATTTCCTCTCGATCCTGTTTAAGACAACCTTTGCCTACTTCTTTTTTTATTTTTGGAGGGGTACATGGGTTTAACTCAGGGGCATTCTACCTCAGAGTTATACCCCCCAAAACCCTTTTTAGTTTTTATTTTGAGACAGGGTCTCACTAAGTTGCTGAGAGTCTCACTACATTGCTGAGGCAGGACTCAAACCTGTGATCTTCCTATCTCAGTCTCTCAAGTACTGGGATTACAGGCATGTACCACCATTCTTGTTTTGAGGTCTTATGATACTACAGATACTCTTTAAGATTCTGGTGAGAACATTAATGCATGCTGCCTGTGGCTTTTTTTTTTTTTTTTTTAAATTTTGAATCCTCAGAAAAGCCAAAAGAATAGTGACTTTTCCTGAATTGTTACCTCTTTGAATACATATGCTACGTGTTCTCATCTACATGAACTGTCTCTTGGAGGCAGTGACTGTATTAAACAGGAAGTCTCCTTTGTTTTCTCTCCTTTGCTTTCACATCCTCTTAGTACTCCCAACGCTGTCTAATAAAAAGGTTCATTTCACGTCTCCTGTCTTTGATGATTTCCCAGATGTCCAAGTAGCCGAGGGCAACAATGAATGCTCAAGATAAGAGTTTTAAGACTTGTCACAATTGTCCGCTATTGCTTTCCGGGTGGTCTCCAGGCTAACTTACTTTCATGCTTTCCCCTCACTTCTATGTATGAATTAGAAGCCCCAGCAGTATTCGTAAAAGAAAACAATAGTTGCTAAGTGAGGTGAATGAATAAATAAATGAATGAAGTGAATGAATGAAAGAGTGAAAGAGTGAATGAATGACTCAGAGACCCAACTTGTGGTACCTGCAAATGACTTTCTTGGTCAGCAAACAAAACAAAACAAAACAAAATTTAAAAACCCACAAATTTGGTCCTGGATGAATCAAGAGCTCTAAACTACACTTTTTTATTGTTGTTGTTGGAGCTAGGGGTTGAACCCAGGGACATTTTTCTACCTCCAAGCTATACCCCAATACACCCAGTCCTATTTTATTTTCTTACTTTGTAACGGGGTCTCACTAAGTTGCTGAAAGTCTCACTAAGTTGCTGAGCCTGGCTGGGAACCTGCTATCCTCCTGTCTCAGCCTCCTAAGTACTGAGACTACAAGTGTGCACCACCATGGCTGGCTTTCTAAACTATATTCTACAAATAATAGGTTCACCCAGAGGCAATGAATGGCCCTGAAGATGCTTTGTTAATGTCTCTCTGCTTTTTCAGAAATAAATACATTAACTAATTTTGGTGTCATTTGACAAATCTTTCCTTTAAGAGAATGGTATTGCTATCATTTATACTCTGAGGCTTTGAAATGCTTTGATTAGAATTCATTGTCCTTTTTTTTTTATGGACACTACAGGGGGTTATAATGGCCTCCCAAAGATAGTCAAAGAGAGCTTATCTCCTTTAGCAATACACCCCCTAGGATGGTTATGCTCTTCTGTATTTTGTACTAAGTGGTAAGGGCTGCCTTAGAAGTTAGGGTAAAATCCCTCCCCAATTTCATTCTTCTAAGTGATAAAACTACTATGCCACTACAAGCCATGTGCTGAGTACATATATCCTCCCCATTCTTTGAAAACCTCCAAATGCTGTTCCATTTTGCAAACATATGAACTGAGATCTAGAAAGTTCACGTGTCTCTGAGGTGCGGAGGCAAGATTTGATCCCAAGTTCGTCTAACCCCAAGCTTTTTCTTATTTTAGAGTGGAAGCTTTCCGGTGAATATTTGTACTAATAAAGAACATGTTTCAAAAACACATAAAAGTAAGTCAATTTGCTCCAGCCGGTCTGTGAGCAGGAAGTGACCAGGCAGAAATGTCACACTTCAGTCACAGTCTGGCTATTGTCTTGCTCCATCTTTTCCTCCACACTGTACTTCCAGATAATGAACACAATCCTCGATGCCCAGTAAGTTTTACTATTGAACTCTGTCCAGGCTTTTGCAGGCAGGAATTAACGTGGCCACTTAATATTACTTTAAAAATTATTTCTACTCTGAAATGACCTATTCACAAAAACCGCTGCCTGGCTTGAGATGACGATGACTATTTGGACACCAGAAGACCAACTTGCCCAAGACGTAGCAAACTCTCACTGACTCAGAAGCATTGCATTCTCTCTTCTCTCTTTCTGGCACATATTATCCATATATTTTATAGTTGGCAATATACACATAGACTTATGACACACACAACACACACATAATAAACCAAATAGGTAAAGTGCATCATTATGCCCTGTCTATAGCACCAAATAATGTGTCAGCTGAACAAAGGCTTTTCACAGAAAGATTGCAGTGTGCACTCTTTTGTCTTTCCCTCCTCCCCTCCCGTCTTTCTTGTTACCTACTACCCTCCATTTTCCCCTCCTTCTTCTGACCCAGAGCATTCATGTCTATGAAGCATCCCATTCCTCACCAACATTCCTGTGTGCAAATGATTAAGAGGAGGTTGGGAGGAGCTGGGAGGACGGCTAGATGGAATCTTCCTGGGTAAAGGGTAAAGGTTTACTTTGTCTGCCATGATCCCACCTTCCCCTCAGTTGAACTTATTGTTTGTTCTTGGAGTCTGGCTGGGGTCAGAGCAGGTACAGAGAGAGTGATGAACAAAAGTTCAATGGACTGCCTGGAAGGCGGGCAGCCATACTGGAGTAAAGTGCAGATGTCTAGAAGGTGGGCAGCCATATTGGAGGGAACCGGAAATGCCTAGAAGGCGGACAGCCATATTGGAGGGAAGTAGAGGGGGGTCCAGCAACTCTCCTCTGATGGTAGGTGGCATTTGAACACGTGCATGCGGAAATAGCCTGCCTTAGAGGAAGGTCCCTGATATCTGTTTTCCAAAATGCAAAACAAAGCCAAACCACTTGCTTGACTTTGAGTTTGACTTTAAGGACAGGTCCCATTGCACTAAAGGGCAGTGTTCATGTCCTAAACAGACAGTTATCACCCAACCCCCTCCTCTTTATCAGCTCTTTCCATCATTTTCTCCAATTCTGTCTTTTAGGCATGCATTTCCCTTCTCACTCTCTTCTCCCAATTCGTTATTTCCGCTGATGTTCAGATAAGTGTGGACATCAATGTATGTGCTAACTTAGATTTTAAAGCACGTCAAATGTTATTTGTACTTGTTACTCATGGGAAAGATGGGAGTCATTTTTTGATGTAGATGTAAGGAGATCTCTCTTTCAGGAACAAGGTCTAGTTGTAGTTGCTTAAGAGTGTTGGTAGTAGGCACTGAGCAAATAGTGGGCTCCTGGCAAAAAGGCAACAGACAGGACTACTTTAGGCTGAGAACATGGCCCAGGATATATTGTGGTTGCAAAAGTCACCTTGCTTTGAATGGCAACTGAAAGCAAAAGAAGTAAGAGTTTCTAACCATGGCAAAACATCAGGGTTACCTGGGAAACTTAATAAAAACGCAATGTCCTGAGCGCTTGTTTTGTTTTGTTTTCAACAGGCTCTCATTGTAGTTGTACAGCCAGGCGCAGGAATCACATGGATGAACTGCAAGAGGGAATGACTACAAGGAGTAAGATTGTTTTCTAAATTGGTAGCAAATAGAGAGGGAAAAGAAAAGGATGAATAAAATTTTTCAATAAAGGAATGACATATTTTATTGCTTATTGCTTATGGGAAGTGAAAAGGAGAGAAAAAAATTCCATGCTTTCAAGACTAAGTGCCTGAGAAAATGGGAATAAGGGGGCAGGGAATCATGGAAAGTATTTTATGTGCTAAAATAGGGACACTGGGAGAGGAAGCCAGTTTGAAAGAAGGTAACCTGGATATATTAAAATTCAGAAGCATGTTCAGAGACTAATTAAAATACCTAACAGGCAGCAGGGGTGTGAGGGTTGAAACATGGACAGAAGTTTCGAACCTGACTTATAAGTATGAGAACCATTAGTCCGTAGGTCATAATTAGAGCTCTAAGAATGAATGAGCTGTCTTAGCACTAGGGAGAATGATCCCATGACTGAACTAGTACAGGTTGGGCACTCCTCATCTGAAAATCTGACATTGAAAATGCTACAAAATCCAGAACTTACTGAGTGTCACTTTAGTGCTCAGAAAGTTTGGAGACATTTGAGATTTCAGATTTTTAGATGAGGGATATTCACCTGTTAAAATGTATGTAATTATTCCCAAATCCAAAGGGAAAATATCTAAAATGTAAAACACTTTTGCTCCCAAGCATTTCCAATGAAGGGTACTCAACCTGTACTCTTAACGCAAGCAACTCATCACTAAAAGCAATGGTGAAAATAAAGGCTACGAGGAGGTCTTAGTATGAATGTACACAGTAGGTCCAGTGGGTTTCCAGTGGGAGAGAACGAGGGCAGTACCAGCCATACCCTGTAGGACATGCCCATGGTTACACAGAGTCTTAACAGGCCCCAAGAGCACGTGCAGGCAGCTCCAGGAGGCCTATCTCCTCTTGGTTCAGAGAGCAGGTTTGAGTATTTAACCTCCTCCTCAATGCAGAACACCTTGCTCATCAGGTTTCCTCCTTGATAGCTTTCCTGGAAATATGCAATCCTCATTCCCCTCCCTTCCTTGAAAGTCACAGTCTTTGCAATGACTGTGGCTCCTAGCACTTGTACATGGAACCACTCTTCCTTCTCCAGGCTAAGTCTTTATGACAGTCCATGTTGATACTCTACATGAAAGGACTTCCAGGTAAAAGGGAAAGGTGTTCTATATCCAGAGACTTGGGATTGAATTTCTCAGGGCCAGTGTCATCATCTAAATAGCAAAGGGGGTCAACAGTCTTTTGAAAGTCCATCCATCATGTTCTCTTTGACGGTACTGTCTCATGTCTCTTCCTGTCTGACTCATCTTTGCAACTCCCGTTGCCCATCATTCCTACTGAATACTCAGTGAATATCTGTTGAATGAAGAGTACAAAGGCCAGAGTAGAGTAGAATATGGCTTCCTGGTGAATGCTGACCGTAGGTCCTTCTTTCTCTTTTCACTCAGGGTGTCATAAAACATCTTCCTCCAGATTCTATCTCTGTGGGATCAGACATCACTGTTAAATTAGGACGTAGGGGAATGTTTGTGTGCATGTGCAATTTCCATAGGGAAGTCCCATCTTCGATTTACTTTGGGGAAAAATCTGTGTTCAAGACAGTGATGATTTGGGTTCTCTCTCTCTTTTTTTTTTTTTTTTTTTTTTTTTTTGCGGTACTGGGGATTGAACTCAGGGGCATTCTACCTCCGAGCTACACCTCCAGCCCTATTTTTTATTCTTTATTTTGAAACAGGCTCTCACTAAGTTGCAGAGTGCCTCACTAGGTAGCTGAGGCTGGCCGCGAACCCGGATCCTCCGGTCTCAGCCTCCCGAATGCTGGGATTACAAGCGTGCGCCACCACGCCTGGCTTTGGGTTCTCTCTTATAGGACTTCAGAGACCCTTGCCCATGCTAGTGTGTATTGTGGATTGCTAAAACTTGTATTGAATAGGCAGATTTTGCCAACTTGACTACAGAAATCACTCCTCATCCTTTTAAAAAGAATATTTTAAGAACTAATTTTTTTTTTTGCAAATTCCATTTACTGGTTGATTTAGATAAAATTGTCAAGAAGGAAAAAAGATAGGTGGGAAGAAAGAAAGAAAGAAAGAAAAGAAAGAAAGAAAGAAAGAAAGAAAGAAAGAAAGAAAGAAAGAAAGAAAGAGATGTATTCTGGAGTTAAGATCTTTTACGATCTTAAATATAGGATGTTTTCTCCTCCCAAAATGGGACATTGGAGGAGAAACTGAGAAACAGGTCTTTAATGCATGGGCCTTAGAAGCAAAATATTTGAATACCCATATAGATTTTTGAAGCATGTTTCATTCAACTCAAAATAGTGTTTGTACTGCCAGTATGAAGCTCCTGTAAAAAGAAGTTAAATCAAACTCCGGCAGGGCACACCCTGAGTGCTATAAAATTACTCATGAGAAACTTGTTGTCAATTACAAGAGTAAAATAATAGGGCGTTTTTTTTTTCCCCTCTTTATTTAAAATACCACTTCTCAGCCAAGCTGTCATGAGAGTGCTGTCAGGGGCCGGATGTGTTGCTTCCCAGCAGGGTTAGACAGGTTGCTGGGGCTCACCCAATGGGTGGATTTATGGCTTCGCTCGAGATCTGGGTGACACAGCCAATCTCGTGAGGAGTTCAGGAAGAGGGAGCCTGTGCCTGCGTCTGGTTCCACTCCCTTCTGAAGATGGTGTTGATCTTGGCCCACCGTGGTGGTCTGCATGCTGTAGATTGCTGTGTGACCTCATAGCCATGCGGTGTGCTTTCTGTGAGCATGCTATATACCTTTATTGGGCTTCCTGTTGTATCCTTGCTCTGAGGGATAAAGGGAGGATTCCCGCAGGCCCCTGGGCAGCTGCCATGTTGATCTCCAAGAGGAGGGCTCCTCTTCTGCTCTTCTCAGGATGAGTGAGAAGGAAACAACAGCTCTGATAATTAGGGTTTCTTCAAGGCTCATTCTAGAGGGCAAACGGGAGTCCCTCAATACATGACATTATAACATTTCTAAATGTCTCCAAGTTGTTGTAATCCCAATTAGTGAGAAGCCTTAGGTATGAGACTCAAGTTCTGGTCTTGGCTATCTAACCCTCTGAGTCTCATTCTACTTCCTGGGTCTCAGCAGTGTTGACTGAATATTGACACTTCTGGAGTACCTGTTGGCTCAACTGAGTACTTTTGCTGACATCTATGAGTATGGCGCTCACCACAGTCCTGCGTGTTCAGAATTGTCATTTATGTCATATACAGTGGAGCAATTGGGGCTCTGAGAGTTTGAATCATTTGCCCTCAGTCATATGGTGGGCTAAAGACAGGCTCAGGAACTAAATCTCTGATTCCTAATTCAGTGCCATTCTTCTTTATCACACTGAGGAAATTGAACGTGACAATCAGCAGGTCCCTCGAGCTGCTAACATCCTCCGACTGTATGAGTCAAGGAATACCTGGTGGCCATCTCCTAACCATGCAGTTATGGGATCTAGGGTTCCAGAGGACTTCCACAGGCCATCTGAGTCCTTCATGTAGATGAACGTGTTTAGAGTTCTCTAATGCACTCTTGAATCATTTAATTGCGCTCTTAACCAGCCTCACTATTGGTGAAGTGTCTTTGTTCTCTACTCTCCTCTGTTTCAACTCAAACCAATTTTATTTCATCCATTGGTGTTGAATCACACTGATCATTAGCTCAGTAAATGAGACTTATGTTTCTCCAAGGAAGCTTCAACAGCCAGCCTGGACTGCCCCACCTTAATAAGACTTCCTTTTCTTTTACTCTCCTCATGTGTGGTTTCTATTTGAATTCCCACCCCCAACCCAATCCTTCCCTTCTTCAGACTTCCCCGGGTCAGACACTGAGATGGCTAGACCCTCATATGGTTGACTAGCTACATCAGGCCCCTGGGGTCTCTTCCGGACTCTCCCCTCCAGCTATCTGTGTGATCAGCTTTTAACCTTCCATCATGCTTCCACTATGTCTCCTCTTCCTGTCTTGGTGTTAATTCCCAAGCCTATGTGCTAAGAAGGAAAGTGGAAAAAAAAAAGGAAATTGAAAAATCTGATGCCCCATTGAACCTGCCTAATCCTGCTACCTGGTACAGCAGGGGCAGAAACACCTATACCACACAAGGTTAACCACAGAATATGAAGAGAGAGGAGGGTCAGGTGGATACCCTCTCCTGGTCATTCATTCTGGCAAACAATTTCACAGCTCCAAGGATGTCTTTGGGTCAGAAGGCCTATGGAGTTCCAGGTCATTACTTACCTTCATATAGCTTGGGATAGGCATTTACTCTCACTGGAAAAGGAACAGTAATGACCAAGAAGATAGCTGACCTAAATAGAACCTTTGTTCTGAGAGGAGAAGACAAACTCTAGTTTCAGTGACATGAATTATAATTCTAGGCATTCCTTCAATTATGTATGTGACCATGAAAGACTTGCTTAACCTTGCCCTTCAACTTATTACTTGAAACATGAAGAAAACCATATCCTAGCCATGGGCCTAATAGATTGTGAAGTGGCAAAGGGACGTGGGAGAGCTTTCAAATAATAAATATGCAGTACAGATGACGCAATAGTTATTTGCTTTGCAAGCCTTGCTTTCCCTAGTGAAATACTTTCAAAGGGAAGTATTAAGTTCCTATAGGGTTTCCCCTTTGACTATATTGCTTTGTGGTTGATTGGCAGAGCCCCACCGATTTTGATGTGTGCCTGTTTTGTGCATCCTATTCATACCTTTTTAGAGATGTGAGGATGATCTGCTGCCCACTAATCACAGGGTGTATTTGAATGGTCTGGCTGGCTAAGTGATCTTCCCATTAAAAAAAAAATGCATGTCCTTACATCTGTGAAATCAGTTGAGAAAAGCACCTATACTCTACAAAGAAGGGTAGAATATGGGCAGCTGAGCTTACTGGTTAATATCTTTACCTCTTGCTTATCATTTTGCACATATTAAGAGAAGTGACCTGGGTTTTTTCAGTTATTAACTTTTCTTAAATTTCATGTCATCAGAAGAAGAATTTCAAGGCAAGCTTTGTTCATAGAAGGAAGACCCTGTAAAGCCACCTGTCAATCATCAGTTTATAGTGAAATAAACCTCAGAGAGATTAGATCATCCGCATTGTCTAATTGTAACTGTCACCACCCACCCCTGATGGATAAGTTGCATCCATTCACAATATACTTTTATTATAAAAGGAAGTATCTGGAAGGAAGCAAGTACATTTTAATATAATTTCAAGGTTGTTGTTTTCAAAAGGAATAAAGTCCAAGGCATGTTAGTAAGAGAAAGGTGCTTTCCTTGTATAAGATCAGATGATACATCTCTAAGAAAATAATGATGTTTTATGGAGAGCTTGATTCCCAGGAATCTTGTAACTAAATCAGGGGCAACTTCTTAGTGAAGAAGGTTTATTGTAAAGTTAAATCTTCTCCACTTTTAGGACTCCTTTCTTCCTTTCTTTCTTTCTTTCTTTCTTTTTGTGGTACTGAGGATTGAACCCAGGGACATTCTACCTCCAAGCTACACCCCCAGTCCTATTTTTATTCTTCATTTTGAAACAGGGTCTCACTAAGTTGCAGAGAGCGTCACTAAGCAGCTGAGTCTGTCCGTGAACCCAGATCCTCTGGTCTCAGCCTCCCAAGTACTGGGATTACAAGCATGTGCCACCACACCCAGCTGGATTCCTTTCTTTCAGAGTATTCAAACACATGGAAATGAGAGCCTCCATTAGTATCTGGTAAGTTTGCATAATTTAAGTAGGGAAGGAGGAGAGGGGTAGGTTTCCTGATGAAAAAGTGTGAGATGCTGTATCAGTCTATTTTCCATTACCATAACAAGATACCTGAGGCTGACTAACTTCAAAATAGGTCTATTTAGCTCATTGTTCTGGAAATAAGAGTTCAAAGGGCATGGGAACAGGGTGACGGCCCCTTTGACTGCATGCCTTCATGGTAGATGGTGTTACAAAGGCAGAAACATATATGAAGGACCAGTCATGGGGTGAGATAGGAAGCCAGAGAGAGAAGAGTGGCCAGTCTTGCTCTTTTCATAACAATCCTCTTGGGAGAACTAGCCAGAGTCCCTCAAGAGCTACATGAATACCTTTTGAGGGTGCACCTTCAATGACCTAAGGACTTCTGCTTAGGTTCCACCACCTCCCAACATCTCCAAACTGAGGATTGAGCTTCCAACACATCAGTCCTTGGGGGACCCGTGCAGACCATATCCAACCACAGCAGCTGTGTACCAGAGGAGACTGTGGAAAGATGGGGGAGACAAGAGATGGGACAGATCAGAAGAGAGGGGGCATCCATGGGGGACCCATGCTTCTCTTTCTCTTGGCATGGTAGAAGGGAATTAGTAAAGTCTCCATCTACCATGCTGCTCTCTGAAGTCCAGACCAGGAGGTGAGAAGATACGGGTATTCAATGAAATGATTTTGGAAAGATCAGAAAGGGAGAAGATTCTGGTGCAAGGAGAGATGCCTGTTTCTTAGCATGATGTGAACTCTTCCAACAGACACCGGCTTAGAAACACCAACTTTCTTCCTTGTGGATCACCGGCCAAGTCATCCCAGGACAGAAGAGACAGAGAGGCCTAAAGATCAGCACTAGCTGAGACAATTCTGGAAACATGAAATATTAAAAACAAACCAAAAGGAAATGAAAAGCAATTTCAGGGAGGCTTCTTCCACCTCATTGGCGAGCTAGGGCTGTAGGAGAGAAACCAGGGCCACAGCCCTGCAAGCTATTTAGATATGAAATTTCCATGCTTTATCCTTCATATTCAGGCCATATTCCCCTCCGATTGCTTCCTTTTCTTTTTTTTTTTTTTACAGCTAATCTGTAACTGAAGGGTGCACAGTGTAACTAAGGGCCAAAGCAACTCAGCGTAGGTAGGAGAAGCAATTGCAAAATCAAGCAGAATTAGCTCATCTCTAAAAGAACTAGAAGTACCTCTGTACATAGAATGTTGTAGTGTAATTTTCCCCAGGTGGGTAATCAAGAGTAGCCATTCAATCTCCCAGTATAAAAACTGAGGCACTTTCTTTCTTGGTCTTTTGTTTTTACCCAGTTCAGTTAAAAATTGCTGCAACATCAGAGGCAGCTATGAGGACGCCCTCTCTCTTTTCCACGGATCTCTGGGCCCTGCTGTACTTCGGTGGCTGATCCAAGAGTTTCCTTCCTTCATCTCAGAGGATGGGACAGGTCGAGCTGGTTATTACCACCTTCTTGAGAGCATTTCCAGATAGGAGGGAATGTCCCTGCCAGGTGGTTGGAACAGGGAAAAATTTGTAGGGAGAAGTTCCTGTTGGGTCTAGTTCTCATGGCTAATTAAAATCTCTAGGTAGTGGGTAACTAATTTGTTGGTTTGTTTTATCATGTTATTGCCTTCTGAGGGCTCCGGGTGGGGGTTGGAGGAGGCTGCTATTGCCACATTTATCTGATTGGGGTGTAGGGGGTCTGGCAACGGATCTCTCCTTGCATCTCCTTGTCTGATCTAGAATTTTGGGTACCAGAGTTCAGCAGGGTCCCTTGTCCTTGGGTCTCCAGACATCAGAAATCCAAGCCCAACTGAACTCAGCTTCTCCTTATCCAAGGATAATGGAAGGGAATCACTGCTCATTGAGCAACACTCCCTCCCCAGAGGGAAGGTCATAATTCATTACTGTCTATCCGAAGCTTTGCACATTGTGAGACCAGGTGGGAGGAAAATGCTGACTCCTATTGTTTCTAGAACATACTAGGGTGGAAAATCTGAGCACCAAGCTTGGCGCCAGAAACTTTGAGCTTGAGGCTGGGTACCGCCGTGCAGATCTGGGAAAGTCATTTGCATTTTCCGGCCCTCGATTTCTTCATCTGTAAAATTGGAGTAATCATGCCTCCTGTGGCCTACTTCAGAGGGTGCTTAGAGGGAGGAAAATTCAAGTGAAATGTTGCCTGTGAGAGCATCATCGAAGGTGAAAAGTGCAAAACGCAGTGGGATTTATCATCACTCAGGGAGGAGAAGTCAAAGGATGAGAAGTCATTTACAAACTTCATCCAAATGAAAGATTCTTCGCCCCCCAACTTGCTCCTTATATATGCTCTCCCAGGAAGTAAGACCCTGAAGGCTTTTGCTGGATATGTTGAAGACTGAGCCAGGAGAATTACAAATTTGCTTTTAATTCGACACTTTGCACACATGCACGTGCGTGCGCGCGCGCACACACACACACACACACACACACACTCTGCTGTCATCTGCAGAGAGCCTCATTCACTTCAATCTCCCCCGTGGCTTTTCGTGTGACTTCCCTTGAACTTGCATGTCTCCAGAGCATGCAAAGCTCCCTCTTGCTACTCATTTTTGGCTGTAGGGGCTTCAAACCCAGCACCACCACAAGTGTGGCTTCCAATGCTATGTTTCCCAGAAGTGCACGGCCCCAGCAGAACCTGATGTAGAAATGGAGGCAGATTTCAACAAGACAAAGATTGGGCAGGTCCAGCACCAGCCACAAGAAGAACCTTAGGCCAGCTGCCAAGTTTCAGCCAGGAAAGAACATCTCTCCTGGAGTTTATAACCCTGCAAAGGAGGGAGTCAATAATGAAAAGCTCCTCCACGCCCTTAATACCATAACATTACTCATGAACACCTTGCTGTTAATTAACAGCGGTAAATACCACAGTTATTTAGCTTTGCTTACCACTCTCTCAGGAAGCAACTCGGAGACACCCGAGAGTGGAATGGAGTGGGGGAGCTTATCCCCATGAAGTTTCAGGGTGGGGGGGGTCTTGTTGAGTGTAGACCTTTAGTGATTCCCCTGGGTCACTCATCAAGGGGCAAATGGAAGCTGTTTTCTCTGCCCATCCTCTTGTACCACATGCAGGTATGTGGCCGTGGCTTCTCTGGAAGTTCAAGTTGGAACCTGCTGATCTTTGAACATAGGAGCAAATGCTTATTTGATATAAACAAGTCTCCAATCGCCTGTGAGCCTCCCTGCTTCCTGAGACGGCTTCTAGAATGATGGGGTAGCTCTCCTCCGGCGTTGACATGTGGTCCTCCCCTTTCTGCACTGCTTGGAAGGTCTGACTCAGGAGCAAGTGCAGATACACACCAGATATGTCCCTACTGAGTGCTCACATTTGACATGGCATGTAACAGTCTCTATATATTTCTCATTTAAAAAGCCATATAGTGAGGACTTCTTTCATGTCAGATACTGCAGAGATGAAAGATAAATAAGACAAGGTTCTGGAACTCCCAAAAAGCAGAGTGGAGGGATGGGTACGCAGTTCAATCACAATGTTAAATCATCATACATATAATGATGGGAGAGGTCCAGGATGCCATCGTAATCCAGGGGGAAGAGCAGTCATTTGTCAAGGTGAGAGACGAAATGGGAATTAAGCTTTGAAGGTGGAATAGGAGTTTTCAAAGAAGGTGCCTGCGTAAAGATCTCAAGATATAGAAGAGCAAACTTGTTCTCTCCAGTGAGAACAAGTAAAGGGCAATTGTGTATCCCAGGTGGGACTTTTCTTAGGCATTGCTCTGGGTTTTTGACTCTTGCTTCCCTGCAGAAAGTTATCTTAGGTTTGCTCTGTGTACACTTCCTGCATATGCTAGAATGTCTTACACCAACATGCTATGCAGCCTTAAGACGTTCTTGTGGGCATTACACTATGATACTATTCTCTTTACGTTTGTTCTCTCCTTCATCTCTCAAATATGAGTCACAGTCTCCATCTCAGTCCTTGCAAGTCCATCACCTTGGAGGATAATGAGTTAAAGCCTTTTTCTTTCCAAATCCACCCCAGCTCCCAATTTCACCCTTTTCACTGATGCCTTGGGGGGTGGTGCTGGAGGCAAGAGGCAAAGTGGGGCTCAGTGCTTCTCCTCCTTCTCACAACCCATCCCCCTTATTTGTCCCTCAGGGGACAATTGCCTTGGCTTTCCAGTGGCAGGCTCTCTATTCCATGAATCCCCTTTGTGTCTTACCTCCACCCTGCCAGCGCCGAGCACCATGACGGCCCTGCAAGGTGGTGACATTCCTTGGCAAGAGACCCATGATGGGACTTGAAAGTTTCATGAAGTGTTCCTTATCCATTCCCTCGTTCCTTCCCTCACTAGCTCGTGGGGCACCAGGAGCTATGCCATATGCTGGGGTTTCCACATTGCAGAAGTAAAATGGCGACTGGCTCCTTGAGCCTCACCATCCCAGGATCCTGATCTAGAACATTCCTTTGTGGCCAATAGTCAAGCTCACATTTGGGGACGTGGGTTCCCTGGCATCTAAGTCGCCTTCCTAGAAGGTAACTGCATTCTACTGCAAACCCATTTTTTTGTTGTTTTGGAGGGAGTGGAGAAGCCATCCTTGACTTTGGGCAGCCCAAGGTCCTAGCAGGGTCAAGGAGGCCTCTGACGGGCCCATGGGTTCTGATCGGAAAATGCCCTGGAGGGCTTCTGACACTTCACCTCCAGCAGGCTTTGCAGCAAATATTTTATTTAGGTGAGAGAGACCTGGAAATCCATCCAGCACCGCATCTTCCCCGGACACATTTTATGTTTTTGAACTCAGTTCCCTTGATCCACAGGCTTTGGAATTGCAGATGTCTCATTCTCAGTAGTAGCTTTTGGAAAGGAAACTATGAAATAAACCAACAGCCCTGGAGCAGACTGGCTGACCCAGCATCTGGACTTGGGTCTTTGCTTGTGCCACCAATTCCAGCCCTGGAGCTCCTCAGAGCCTCTCCTCTCCCCTTCACCGGGGCAGGGCTCTCTGTCTCTCTTGGCCACCGCCACATCTTCAGTCCTTAGGCGAGTGCCCAGTGACAAAGTGGGTGTTCAAGGCATTTTTGTGAGGTGAGTGGCTGAGTGTTCATTTTGACCCAGACACAACCATCCAGCTGCCAACACCTTGTGAAAAGGAAGGCGAGGTGCTTGTTCTTCTTTGGCTTAATAACAGTCTGCAGGTACTGTTGTCTTTTATATGCCTGCTTAGCTCATTGTGAAGGCCCAATAAATATTAATTGATGGACAAGAAGCTCTGGGGCTTGGCTCTGGCCGGATCCAAGTAATATATGTATACATATTTATTTTTTTGAGGAAGTTTATAAGAGCCGGGGAATGTGAGATATTACGCTGGGAGTCCTGAGGTTCTCAGGACCCCTCCTCCTCCTCCTCCTTTTCCTGAAGCCCAAGCCACAGGGAGAAATGGGTGGGGAGGGTAGGGAAGCACCTAATTATATTCATGGGTTATATAATTATACTTTCAGTTTCTCACTGATGGTGGGTTTTAAAGGAGATTTAAGTACTTTCAATTCTGAAATGCTTTGTTTTCCTGGGCTTTGTTTTATTTCACCTTTATTCGTCATTCTTGGTGCCTCCCCAGTGCCTTCCCCGGGGAGCTGTCTGAGGACCTGCCCCTGCACTTGGCACTTATACGTGACAAAACCCATCTTGCCGGAGGCTTGACAATAGGACCCAAGTCCGCTGAATCCGGTCCAAGCTCCTCAGCCTGTTGAAGTACCTTTCATTGGAAGGACCTCATCGTGCACTAAAATAGTGGTTCTCACCCTCCGTCCCCAGCCCAGCAGCCTCAGCATCACCTGGGAACTTGCTGGAAAGGCAAAGTCTTGGGTCCCACCCCACAACTCCCAGAAACTCTGGGGCGGGGCCCAGCAATCTGCGTTTTAACAAGCCCTCCAGGGGGTTCTGATGCACGTTCAAGTTTGGAAATCATCACTCTAGATTCTCCAGTCTAGAACGATTCCCAGCCAGGGTGACTGTGCATACCAATCATCAGCTGGACCCCACCCCAGACCTACTAAATTAGAAGTTGCAGGAGTGTGAACCAAGCATTGCACCATTGTTCAGATCTTTTAAGCTCCATGCAGACTCCTCGGGTACATGATCGTGAGTGCCACAGTACCAAAGCAATAGACTTTGCATCCGACATATGTCAATTTCCATTGTGCAAAAGGCCACAAGGGAGGCAGGACTGGGGACAAAGATGGGGTCCTCAAAGATCCTACCCAAGAATATAGACAGCTCCTGCACGTTGACCATATCGCCCTGCACACAGGGCCTGACCCCAGCCAGAGACTCGGCCTGTGAAGGCACACAGGCTGCGATTCAGACACTTGTATGGGAGGGTGTCATCCCACGGATGCAAAAGAAACTGGAATGGTTCTTGTGACATCTTAATTTGTCAGTTTGGGGAGAAAAGCCAGTTGGAATCTGCAGCTGCAGGGAGCAGAGAGGAAGCTGGCATAAAGAGGTCACCCAGACAGATGTTCAGCTCGGTCTCCATTCCTATTTAGCCCTGGATGGTATTTCTCCTGGGGTTTCTCAGTGGTGGGGTCAGTGGTTCCCAACTCTGGTGTGCAACAGACCCTCCTGTGAACCAGGAAGGACTCAGAGGCTCATGGGAAGAGGGGAGAATCTGAGCCTTGGCGTACATCTTTAGAAGTACTACTGGAGGCCTTGGCTTCTGGAAATAACTGCATAGCTAACATTCTAGGTTTTGCAGACCATGTGATCTCCATTGTAACCACCAACTTTGCCACTGTGGCAAGAAAGCTGCCACAGACAATATGAAAATGAATGAGTATAGCTCCGTTTCAATAAAACTTTATTTATAAAAATCAGATGATGGGCCACTTAGTCTGTGAACTATGGTTTGTTGAATGAACCCTCCCTGCTCTAGAAAATCAGTCTCAACCCTGACAACACATTAGGGTCACTGGGAGAGTTATTCTTTTGTGTTGTTCTGTTTGTCTTGTTTTGAATCAATGCTGGGTCCTATTCCCAAAGACTCGAATTCGATGACCATGAGGTTAAACCCAAGTGTTTAATTTCCTTTTCTTTCCTAACACCCCTCTGATTGCAATGTGCAGCCAGGAAGAAGAACCACTCACTACTTTAGGAATTCATTCAGTAAGTCACTGTTCACTCATCATGCTCTTGGAACTTTAAATGATGAGTCAAGTTCTATGTCTCTCACAGTGTTTTTATATTACTCATAATAAGATTGATGTCCTTGTCCTGTCCTGCAACATCCTTCCAGATCTTGCCCCTACAGACCTCTTGGACTTCATCTCCTGCTGCTTTGCCACTTCTAATCTCTGCTCCATCCCACTGGCCTCTTCCCATATGTGCAACACATCAAATACTCCTTTGCCTTGTGGTCTTCTATCACAAAGGCTTCTGTTGCGTTGTCTGTCATGGTGGTACCAACCATCTCAGCACTCAGTATCATAAAGCAGCAACAAATATTTATTTTGTTCACCAACCTGCAAATCCTGCAGGGCTTGGCAGGGATGGCTCATCCACGCTCCACAAGATGTCAGCTAGGGTGACTCAAACATGGCTAGTGGCAAGGTGGTGCAGCTGCCTGCAAGGCTGTGAACAAGGTCCTCAGTCTCTCTTCACATGGGCCTCTTGGAAGGCTGCTTGAGCTTCCTCACAACATGGCAGCTGGGTATCAAGAGTGAGCACTCCAGTGGAAAAGAAGTAGATGTTGCTAATCTCCTGGAGTCTGGGCCCAGAATGGGACAAAGCACTTGTTTTACTATATTCTATTAGTTAGTACAGTTGTAGGATTCTCCTGGATGCAAGGAGAGGGGAGATAGGCCCCACTTCTCAATTGGAGGAGTGCTCAAAGTATTCATATCCAATTTCTCCTGCAGCAACGTCACATACATGCTCATGACTCATTCTCACTCTCCTACAGGTCTCTGTTCCAGCGTCCTCATACCAGAGAAGGCTTCCTGGGCTCCATGTCTGTACAACAGCCCCAGCCCTCATCTAACGTCATTGCTATTCATTCCTTGACCTTAATGCTTAAGCATATTAAACATGCAGCATATTTGCTTATAATGAACACCTTGAACTACCTTATGCCGAATGCTTAGCTAACTAGAGGAGAAATGGAAGGCATTATTTTGACGTCTGGGAGCTTTGGATGTAGCTGACGGTTAAAAAGCCTAACATTCAGCCAGGTGTGGTGGCACATGCCTGTAATCTCAGTTCTCAGGAGGCTGAGACAGGAGACGCACAGGTTCAAGGACAGTCTTAACAACATAGTGAGACTCTCAGCAACCAAGAAAAGAAAAAGTAAAAGGGCTAGGGGTGTAGCTTGGAGGTAGAATGCCCCTGTGTTCAATCCCTAGTATCACAAAAAACAAAAAAGAAAACATAACGCTCAGATGAGACTGGTAAAATCTGCTTGCAAAAAATAAAAACACAAAAATTCTGGCATTTGCCCGATCCCTGAGCCGCAGGCACCATGGAGTAACCAGTGTGTGCTCTTTGAAGCTGCTAAGGTTTGGAGTCATTTGTACATTGGCATCAATAGCTGATACACATGCTTCACAACTTACACTGGCCCTGGGATTTACCCTAAATATTTTATCTTAAATACAGGGAGACGTAGGAGATGCTCTTTTTATTTTTTATTTATTTATTTATTTTATTTTGAAGCAGAGTCTCGCTAAGTTACCGAGGATCTCACTAAGTTGCTGAAGCTGGCCTCAAATCTGTGATCCTCCTTTCTCAGCCTCCCAAGTCCTGGGATTACAGAAGTGTGTCATAGTGCCTGGCCCTCTTGGCCAACTTTAGCCCTGTTTCTAGGTGGGGTGACTGAGTTTTGGAGTGGGAAATCCAGACTTACTGAGCCCCGTGGCTCTGGGTGCCTAGGTTTGCCTGGGGAGCTCCTGGGAGCCATGGAAGGACCATTCCCGTATCAAAAGCATGGCTGTCTTTGGGCAGAAGCCTTTCTGCAGGGAGAGCGTGATCGCATTCTTAGACTGGAGGAAATACTCACTGTGTCCAGGGAAAGAATTCGTTCTGCGAGCCCTGGGCAGTGGCCCTCTCAGCAGGCAGGCCATCCATGTCAATAAACGTCCCACCTACCAGACAGCTTCAATAAGGTGAACCTCCGAGGAGGGTCATGCCTGTCAGTTTTGCTTTACCGAGACAGGGAGGCCGGTCAGTCGGATGATGCTCTGGAATTTAGCTGTGGTCCTGAAGGGAAAGACAGGCTGGCAGTTTCTTCCTGGAAAGCCGACCCCCCGCCTCCTCTACAGGCATGTTTTTTCTCTGTATCTATTCTTGCAGTCTCCAGAAAACTGGGGTCACCTTGCCCTGTGTGCGTAGTACATGTGCCGCAGCATATGTGTATTATTATAGAAAATGCATTTGGGCAGAGGTTTTCCTATTAAAAAGGTAACTCGGAGAGTAGCTATCTCACTTCCGGTCCCAGTGGGTAAAGGGTGCGGGTGTTACCTCTCCCATTGTCCTGGTAGGTACAACTGAGGCCCAGCCGGGTCCCTCTGGGGTCAAACTGGGAATGGACAGCGCTTCTCCTTCCTTTGGGACCCTTGATTGCCCCAAGATACTCTGTGAACCATCGCATCTCTTGACATCATCAAGGAAAGTGTTAGGGCGTTGGTGGGGGGGATCCCCAAGACTTCTCAGAGCTTCTGGCTCTTGCCAGTGGTGAAATGCCTCCAGCTTGGACATTCCCAAGGTTTGGAAAGAAGGAAATAGAAGGAGGAAAAGATCCGGTCAAGGTAGAACTTGACAACCAGAGGGAGTGTCCCAAAATCCTTTGGGTCAGGCAAATGAAAAGTAAGTTCATACAAAGTTGGAATGCCCAGGGTCCGAGGCCAGGCCAAGACTGGGATGTGGCCTCGGCCCCTGCCCCAGGGACAACATTAGCACGGTCTTTCTGCAGGGTGATGCGGAGGCAAAGTTACCCTACAGAAAAGTAAGTCTCAGAGGAGTTACAGAAGCATTGGCGTGCCTTGGCACCAGGTAAATCCCCTTCAGCTTCTCGGCTTGCCTCCCCATGAGTGAATTTCTCCTAACCCTCCACTAAGCCACGTGTCCTCGGCTGGGCTCCCGGAGAGCGTGGGGCGTCTTAGGCCCTTCCCGCCCTGGCTCTCCCTCCTGTTTAGCCCGGATCCCTAGGTGCTCCTCCTGCCCTGTTAGGTGTCTCTCCTCCTCCCCCAGCCCTTCTCCTGTCTTTCCACTCTGTCAGGCTGAATAATGGTCCCTCTCCTTCAAAGAGGAAACAAGATTGATGACAGAGGAAAGGGCCAGAGAGGATGCCCTGGCCCTCTCTGCTCTGGTAGAAAGCCTGGGACTTCGCCTGGATTTATGAAGCGGTCAGAGCCCCTCGCAGATAAGGCCCATAGCCTGGCAGAGAGAGACGCCCACCCAGCGGCGCACTCGCTCCCTGCAGCCAGGCGCAGAGGAAGGTGGGCGGCTGAACAGACCACCAGTGCAGAGCGGAGGCTACCTTTTTCCACCAAGAGGAGGAGTGTAGACAGATGTTCAGACATCGCCTGGTCCTCCGGTCCAGCCTGAATCCCGAGAGCACTGCAGTGTGGTGAAGGGCTGGGCTGCCTGTTTTGATTTTGATTATGGGTCAACCCCTGCTCCAAGAAGATGGAAGGCTTCTGCACTGTAAGAACGTCTGTTCTCTCTCTGGACTTTTCTCTGTGTGATACTTCTATCTGAAGACAGCGTTGACAGGTAAGAAATAGGATGCTCAGACAAATTGGAGTTTGGGATGAACAACCAAAGATTTTCTTTAGTAAAGTATATCCCAAATACTAAAAATCAATCAATCAAACAGACAAACAAAAAACCACAAAAGAACGTTTATTCCTTGTTCTTTTTGCTAAATTGTATAACCTTATTTGAAGAGCCATTTTGTTTATGTCATTTATCTATTTGTCTATCTATCTGTCTGTCTATCTATCTATTTATCTATCTATCATCATCGTCTATTCATCTATCTATCCATCCATTTTCTATCCATCTATCTACCCATCCATTATCCAGCTATCTGTCCATTATCTATCTATCCATCCATTATCTATCTATCTATCTATCTATCTATCTATCTATCTATCTATCTATCTATCTATTATCTATCTGTGGTACTGAATGTTGAACCCAAGGGCATTCTACCGGTAAGCTACATCCCAGCCCTGTTTTATTTTCTTAGTTTGAAACAAGGTCTCTCGAAAATGGCTGAGTGTCTTGCTAAGTTGCTGAGGTTGACTTCAAACCTGTGATCCTCCAGTCTCAGCCTCCCAAATGCTGGGATTATGGGTGTCCACCGCCATGCCTGGCTCTCGCTTATGTCTTTAGTCTTTGTTGTGCTAATGGTGAGTTTGGAAGTGCTTTGGAGTAGTGAATTCCCCGAGGTCAGGAAGAAGTCGCCTCCCTCTTTGTATTCCTTTCTCACTGTGGGCCAGGGCCCTGCTCCTCCTGCCTCTTTGGGAGGCCCGTGGCTGGGCAGGTCAGAGTCCCTGGCAGTCACTCGGGGAGGCAAGAGGCAGAAGAAGGCTTGTAGGGCAGCGGCTTTCATCTGGGCACAGTTTGGTCCCCAGGAGACAAGGGGACATTCTCAATGTCTGGAGACATTCTGGTGTCCAGGACTGGGTGGGGTGGGGGAGGCTACCCACTGGCATCTAGGAGTGAGGGGTTAGGGATATAGCTAAACACTCTACAACAACAATGAAAAGACACACACACACACACACACACACACACACACACACACACACACCAGAGTTACCCAGCCACATTGTAAGTAGTGTTTAAAATGAAGAGCTTGAGCCAGGTGTGGTGACGCACACTTGTAATCCCAGTACTTGGGAGGCTGAGACGGGAGGATCTGAGTTGGTGGCCAGCCTCAGCTACTTAGTGAGGCCCTCTGCAACTTAGTAAGACCCTGTTTCAAAATAAAGAATAAAAAAATAGGATGGGAGTGTAGCTTGGAGGTACAATGCCCCTGAGTTCAGTTCCCAGTACCAAAAAATAAAATGTAAAAAAAAATAAAACAAAGAGCTTGAGTCTCAGCTACAAACCCATTGCCCAGAAGAGCTGCCAGTCACCAAGGACTGTGGGATTGGACCTGCAGCCTGGGAGCTTCAATCCCGCCCTCTCTGTCACTCAAAGCCCAGAGGCTGCAGGCCCCTCCCTCTGATTTCCCCTCCAAGGATGCCCCAGGTTCATTTTAACCTTCCTGCATTCATGTAACAGTGTTGGGCCCGGGCTGCCCATGCATGTGCTCACTGGCTTTCTGCCCTTTGCTGCCGCCTTTGGCCCTGGCCTGGGCCCTGACCAGCCACTGTGGTGCTGCTGCAAGCCTTCTGCAGGATACCCCATGGGTTCCTCTGTGCCTGTGGAGGTCAGAAACCAAGATGTCTCATTGCTTGTTGCCTAGTGGGAAATTTGAATCCTCTGAAGAGGCAACGAATACCAGGACAGGTGTGCCATGCTCCCCAGTTTGCCCTGCTCACTGTGCCCCTTGCCCCTGGTGGCCAGGCTCCGGGCAGGAGGTCGCAGAGTTAGTATTCCCACCCTAGGTCCTGCAGCAGCAGAAATGACCGGAAAGGCAGGCACCCAACAAAGGCCCATGCTTGCCTACGCCAACTGCACCAGACTCCAACAGCTGAGATCTCAGAGGGACTTGGGGTGCAGCTTTCCTGCAGTTCCTCCACCCTCCTTTTTGCTATTGTTGACTGGGGATTGAGCCCAGGGGAATTGTACTTCTGAGCTACCTGCCCAGCCCTATATATTTTATTTTATTTTGAAACAGGGTCCCACTAAGTTCCTGAGGCTGGTCTTCAGCCTGCAGTCCTCCTGTCTTAGCCTCCAAAGTATTGGACTCCTCCCTTCTTTCTTCTGTGCTCCTGAGCCCTCGTCTTCAGCAACCTGCGAGCCTGTCCAGCCTGCAGACTGTGCTGTGCAGATGCTGGTACCACACACCCCTGGGCTCTGACAGCAGCCTCCTGGAGAGGAGACAAGCATAATCCAGCCCTCCGTTGTTTAGACTACAAAATAGACAAATAAAACCATCAAAACTAAACCAGACAGAGGCAATAAAAAAAGTAGAGAAATTTAGCACATGACAAGCAACTTTGAACTTTTTTTTTTTTTTAAGCTATCAAATAGGGTTCTAGTCTTACAAATCAGATCTTGTCTCCCACGCCCCCCCCCCCACACTTCTTCACCTCCCTTACCCTGGAGAAGCAAAAGTGCTTACTTGATGGAACTTGGAATGGTCCCCTCCTCTAAGCAGTAGGAGCTAGTGGCTGCCCTGCTGGCTTCAGCAGAGAAACTTCCCTGGCAGTCCACGCCCCTCCTTCTCCTGACCCTTTTTCTGTCTGCCCCTAGCTTGGGCTCCCCTCCTTCCCTACCCCGCCCTTTCCTAAAGATTTATAGAGCAGAGTGGCTGGAGAACAAATGATCAGACTTCAGGCTGGTGTATCCTGCATACTAATGACAAGATACTGCTTCTGTACCCGGGGCAAAGCCAGGTCAGGCCAGTTAAACCATAAACTTTATTTATGGGCTTATAACTTTGCAGCTGCAGTAGCTCTGCTCCATCTTGGGACTGAGATCCTGTCTCTCTCTCTCTCTCTGGATTCTTACTTCCGTGTCTTTAAGTCAATGTGGGTGTGGGGATGGAGAAGAGAGTACTGGTTGCTCTTCAGAGTCTTCCTGGTAAGCAGTTTAAGTGAAGCAGGGAAGGAAATAGGAGCAGGTGGAGTTAATACTTCTTCCCTGGGAATCGTAAAGCAGTAGTAAAAATACTTCCGCTTGGGCAGGTATTTGCTCTAACTGGTACTTTTGAGTTTTCCACCAGTAGATTTTTTTTTTTAATCTATCAACCAATCTGGAATCTTGAATTGCAGAATTAAGTGCAGCTTTCAACCAATTGGAAGCTAAACCTTTTCCTCCTTGCTGAGGATCTCCTGACTTGGACCATCTTGAATACACCAGCAAGCTGGTCCCTCCAGTCTAGATAGTGAGAGGCTCTGAGCTCAGCACTGATTCAGTTTCCCTCCCTCCATCTTCAAGATGTAACCTGCTGCCTTCTGGGTATCTGTCATGGCTGCGCTGGCCTAAGTTAATGCAGAAAGTGCCCAGGATCGTAGGTCCAATGGCCATGGGATCTCAGTGTCATGGACTTAGCTCAAGGAGAGAGATGGTGTCTATACTTCAGTCCTTCTATAAAGATGTACGGGTCAGCCGGGCGTGGTGGCACATGCTCGTAATCCCAGCATTTGGGAGGCTGAGACCGGAGGATCCGGGTTCACGGCCAGCCTCAGCTACCTAGTGAGGCACTCCACAACTTGGTGAGACTCAGTTTCAAAATAAAGAATAAAAAATGGGGCTGGGGGTGTAGCTCGGAGGTAGAATGCCCCTGGGTTCAATCCCCAGTACCGCAAAAAAAAAAAAAAAAAAAAAAAGATGTACGGGTCATATGCCATGCACCTTGCTACGTGCTTGGTGTCAAGGATATCACGGCAAACCAGAAAAAACAATCCCCTGTTCACGATCCTCAGCCTAGTGGATGAAAGCAAGCCCATGGCCCCTGCAAGGAGCATACTTTAGAGTACGTGTTGGACCACTCAGGGCACCTGGCCCTTTCCTTGTAAACCATTGCCAGTCCTTTAAGTTGCAAGATGAACAGTGTTGGATGGGTGGTTGTATATTGGCCTTAGTATCTGGGGGGCTCGGGTCATAATCCCTGCCCCTCTACAGAATGGTTAATCCAGTTCACATGACAGGAGAGAGAGGGAGGTTGGTTTCTGTGGGCAGGGAACAGGTGCCATCCCTTCAGATCCTGCTGTCAAGACTGTTCTCAGCTGGAAGCCACCCCTACTCCCCCACCGGCTGACAACTGATTGACAGATGAGGTCCAGGGATGGGCATTCATAGACATGGAAATATGTTTGGGGGTTTCTTATGTCTGTGATGTGGCTGCAGGGTCCCTGGAGGTGACATCTATACATGAGTACTGAATGAAAGCAAGGAGCGGCTGGCTCTTCAGCATGTCGTGCCCTTTGCTGGTGCTTACCCTGCATATGGCTGAAGGTGTGATGTAGGTCAAGATCCCTCTTCCCCATGACAGTGAACTGTGGCTCTATGTCAAAACAAAGATATCCCAAAGGAGTCACTTTCTCTCTGATCCTTAGTTTGTCTATCTATAAAAAAAAACAGCACCCAGAGACCACCTTGGAGATGTGGTGTGGACCGGAAGGAGTATGTGTAATGACACCTGCACAGGCCCTAGAATATGATGGTGAAGATTAAACATCCTTTTTCCATATTGCTTTGGTATTGGTAGAGATGAATTTCAAGACTACACACAGTAAGTGCAGAAACAAGTTCTTCGGTCATTTGACAGCCTTCCCAGCAGACAATGAGCCATTCTTTCCTGCATTCTTATTGCCTGCTGTCTACATGGCTCAAATCTCCATCCCAGTCGTCCCCAGTTCTGTTACCATAGATCCTGAGACTGTTACTTCTGCACTTCAGCAGACCCCAGTCTAACTTCTTGGAGAGTTTTCTGGCGACACACCAACCATCAAATATCTATGAAGAGCCTCCTCTCTCCAGGTGTTATGAGGGATGGTGACATACCTCTAGACCAATAGCGCTGAGCTCAGAAGATAAACACAAGCTCATAAGAACCCACTTTCAAACTTGGCCCGTGAGATCTTGACAATAGAGAAGATTCTCATTGACGCCCCATTCACTGCCTCCAAAGAAGAGTTTCTAACTCATTTCTGAGGGTCAAGGAACTCTCCTTTGTGTGTAGAAGATATCTTGTTTTTCAAAAGCATCTAGGAGACCACAGAAAGAAGAATCAAAGAAAAGATGCTCTGTAATTTACACTCTTAATCAGGGGTCAACAAACTTTTATGTAAAGGGCCAGAGAGGAAGTATTTTAGGCACTTGAGAGACACACAGTTTCTGTTGTCAAGTACACAACATGAAACACATGAAAAGAATCATAGTTTGTATGTAAATGAATGAGCAAGACTGTGAACCCAAAACTTTATTTACAAAAACATGCAGGAAAACTACAAAATGCTGTTAAGAAAAGGCAAAGGTTTAAGTAAGCAGAGAGATAGCCCATGTTCATGGATTGCAAGACTCAATATCGTTTAGGTGCCAGTTCTTCCCAACTTGACCTCTCCACTCACCACAATCCCAATCAAAATCTCATCCAGCTATTTTGTAGATATTGATAAACTGATTCTAAAGTTTGTATGAAAAGGCAAAGGACCTAGAATAGGTAACCCAATATTGAAGAAAAAGAACAGAATTGGAGGACTCAGATTACCAGATTTCATGTCTGACTACAAGACTATAGTAATCGAGACAGAGTGAAGTTGATGGAAGACTAGACGATAGATTACTGGAACAAAGTAGAAAGCTCAGAAAAAAGATGCAACCGAATATAATCAGCTAATCTTTGGCAAGACAGCAAAGACAATTCAATGCAAGAAGGATAATCTTTTCAACAAATGATACTGGAACAATTTTTTTTTCGTATTAAGAGAACCAAGTTTTTCATTTTAGTTTAAGTCCATGATCCATTTTTGAGTCAATTTTTGTAAATGTATAAGAGCTTACACTAGAAAACTTCTGGAAGAAAACAGGAGAAAATTTACATGACCTTGGGTTTGCAATGACCTCTCAAATGCCACACCAATAGCATAATCCATGAAAGAAAAAAAAAATATTGGTGTCAGACTTTACTAAAGTTTAAAACTTGTGCTGCACAAAGACATTTATAAGAAAATGAAAAGACAAGCCACAGAGTGGTAAAGAATGTTTATAAAACACATACCTAATAAAGTATTGTACCCAAAAATATGAGAACAAAGAACCCTTAAAAATATAACAATAAGAAAATAAATAACTCAATTAAAATTAATAAAAGATAAGAACAGAATCTCATCAAAGAAAATATTTAAACGGGAAATAAACATGAAAATTTTGCATACTAGTGCCTAGATCTTATTCCCTTCTGCCATTTCTCAGCAGAAAGAACCTGGAGAAACAGCTGATTCTGCTGGAGCAGAAAATATCCAAAATGAGGCTGGAGCATCTTTGTGGTGCCAGAAAAAAGAAAGTGCTAGAAAAACACATACAAATCAAAACAAACAAACAAAGAAACCAAAAACCCACTGCAATCCCAGGGATATGTTTAATCATGTGAGCTGAGAGAGCTCGCAAAGTTTAGAGCTGATGGAGCCAGAAAATAAACCACGTAACATTCTATATAACCCAAAGTATAAAGTAAATACCCATGAGTTCATAATTACATACAAATAGCTATAAAACGTGTTCTTATATCATTGTAAACTTGTTCTCATATAATTATAAAAATTGTTCATACGTATATATAAACAATTGAATCCCAAAGTATAAAGTAAATACCCCTGAGTTTGTAATTACATATAAATAATTATAAAACGTGTTCTTATATAATTATAAATTTGTTCTTATATAATTATAAAAGTTGTTCACACAGATATATGAACAACTGAATAAATAAATGGAGGGGAGACAGACGAAGCTCTGCAGAAAAAATGCAAATAGTTCACGTAGGCCCTCCACCCTTAAGGAAGCAGAAAATAATGCTCCAGCAAAGTGTGGGTGGTGCCCACTGACCGTCTTCCCAAGAGTGAAGTGCACAAAGAGGGAAATGAGAAGTGACCTTATAGTGGGAGAACAGGCAGACTCTTTTTCATCCATGAAGCCAAGCTTAGCTTAGCTTCCACAGCAACTCATCTTATTGAAAGTGTAGACTTGTGATAGTACCTGCTGAGAAGGGTACTCTGTATTTGGAGTCTTCCTTGCAAAACTGATTATCCTGGTCTAATCATGAGGGGAAATCAGACAAATCCCAATTGAGGGACAGTCAACCCTCCCTCACCCCAAAACTAAGTCGTCGAGGTCATAAAACACCAAGAAGGGAAGTTCTGAGAAATTAGCACAACCATGCGAAGCCTGAGGAGACATGGCAGGTAAGTGCCATGTGCCATCTGTCCTAGAGGGGACCCTTGGATGGAGAAAGGCTATGGAGGGAAACTAAAGAAATAAGAGTCAAGCATGGATTTTAATCATAATTATCAATATCTGCTCATTAATTGTGACAAATGTGCCACATCAACACAAGATATAAATAGGAGAAACAGTATATGGGACATGTATGTGCCATGTTCTTCCTAAGGGTGAAAATCTAACACTGTTGTAAAAAAATTTTTAAAAAGTTTATTTAGAAAGAGGAGGAGGAGGAGGAGGAGGAGGAGGAGGAGGAAGAGGAGGAGGAAGAGAAAGAGGAGGAGGAGAAAAAGGAGGAGAAGGAGGAGAAGGAGGGAAAGGAGGAGGAGGAAAAGGAGGAGGAAGAAGAAGAAGAGGAGGAGGAAAAGGGGAGGAGGAAGAAAAGGAGGAGAAGGGGAAGAGACAGTGGGCTGAACTTGGCTCCCAGGCTGTGGTCTGCCACCTCAGATGAAGGTCCTTAAACCTGGCTGCTCCTGAGAACCACCAGAGGAACTTTCTAAGAACTTTATTTTAAAATGGGTAACTCACGTGTTGGAGAAATCAAGATACTACAAAGTCTTGATCCTACCCATGTCCCTGTGCATTCTGTCACCCCCTACTCCTTGGAGACATTACTTTAGATTCTAACCTTTGCTTAAGCAGATATAAGCGGTAAGTAAACAAGTGTCGGGTTTACTACTCCCTTCTCGTTACACAAATAATATATTACCTGTAAATTCTATTCTGCCTGTTGCTTTTTGTTTTCTTCCTATATGTTCTAGGGTTTTCAATATTAGTGCAGAGAGAGCTTGCTTCTTTTTTTTTTTTTTTTGTAGTGTTGGGTATGGAACCCAGTACACGCTAGGTAAGTGCTCTACCACTGAGGTATAACCCCAGCCCTTGCTCACTCTTTTTAAAAGATGCATACTATTCTAAGTTAAGGTTAGACCAGAGTTCATTTAACCAGTCTCCTATAGATAGACAATGAAGTTGTCTGTAATCTTTACTCTTACAAATGGTGCTGAAGTGAATTCGATCGTGTGTTTGCAATCAGGAGCTTGTGGAGGTCTACCTTTATGCCTGCACTACACTTCAAATAAATGAAATCAGAAATTCTTGGAGCTTGGTCTTGAACTCCTTGGTTTAAAAAAAAAAGTCCCCCAGGTAAGCCTAATATGCAATCAGGAAGGAACAGCATTGCTGAGGTACTAGCACATCCTGGAAAGTGAAGAGGACCTGAGGATGGTTTTAAGCCAGGCACTATATTGCAATTAGCAGAGAGCTGTAGGAAAACTTCCATGCACCAGGCTGTCGCAGAAAAATTGAATCACAATCAATCAGGTAGAATGTCCCTCCCTTCCTCCCTTCTTCCCTTCCTTCCTCCCTCTCTCCCTCCTCCCTCCTCCTCTCGTTCCTTCCTTCCTTCCTTCCTTCCTTCCTTCCTTCCTTCCTTCCTTCCTTCCTTCCTTCTCCTCCTCCTCCTCCTCCTCCTCCTCCTCTTCTTCTTCTTCTTCTTCTTCTTCTCCTTCTTCTTCCATTTCCCATGCCATTTTAGAGTCAAGAGCCATCAACGGGGGGGGCAAACACACTTTGTTAGCTAGAGGATTGTCTGCAGGGCTCCGAGTTTTCCTGTCCACCTCATCTCCCTTCCACTGTCTCTCTGCTCCCCTCCTTAACTGTACCTTAGGAAGTCACTCTGAAGAAGTAGATCCAGCACCAGCCCACCAGGGCAGGAATACGGAGGGGACGCCCGTTGCTGGAGAGCACGCACCGCTGCCCATCCGTGAGCTCTAGATTAATATCTGCCGGCTCTTGATGAACTTCCCTTTCCTTCCGGCGGCGTCTTGCCCATCGGTGGGGCTGTGGCAGGCTATGAGGTCATTGCGGTACAAACTGAAACGTCTCTTTCCTTGATTTTAGTGATGGAGTCAGACATGATGCACTTGGAAGCACCGTCTCCTCACTGTGCCATGGGGAAGGATGAGGGGCATCGAATTTTTAAAGAGAAACAAAGACAAAAATATTCTTAATACTCAACCTGGGTTGAGTGCTTGCTCATGGAACCCTTTCCCCAGATGGCTGACATCTTATCGTCTCCATTTTACAAGGGGAAATTGAGGCACGGAGAGGTTCAGAGATTTGTCCAAAGTATTAGAGGAAATGCATCTCAAAACTAGGTCTGGGCCAGGTATGGTGGCACACGCTTGTAATCCCAGTACTTGGGAGACTGGGAGAGGTGGATTGCAGGTTCGAGGCCAGCCTTGGCTACTTAGTGAGGTCCTCTGCAACTTAGTGAGACCCTGTTTCAAAATAAAGAATAAAAAATAGGGCTGGGGGTGGAGCTCTGAAGTAGAATGTCCGTGGGTTCAATCCCCAGTACTGACAAAAACAAACAAACAAACAAACAAACACCAACCCTAGGTCTGTCCAGCTCCAAAACCCTAGATCTGCTCCGTATTGCCTTCCTCTAATAGGAGTTGAGAATGTTCTCCTGGTTTCTATGGATTACTTTGGGTTACACTGTGCACTCTTAAGGACTGCCATCTTTGATAGAATCCAAAACACTGGTGACCTCCACCTTGGGGAGGCAGAAAAAAGAGTCTCCATATGTCATCTGCCCTTATTCTTAGATTCCCTTTCTGCACGAGGCAAAACATAAAGAATTGGTTTTTAAATTTCCAATGGAGCCATACTAACTCATCTTTCATGGCCTTGTACCCGAGCGTTCTTCAGAAATTTCCTCCTGAGACACCATAAATGCCACCTGCTATAACAACATTACGGTCACCATGACAGCTAGCAGGTGTGTAGAAATGTCACCCTCATGGCCTCATTTAGCTCCATTCCACCTTATTAGATAAGCAAACTGGAGCTCCCAAAACTTCAGGAAGTCACCCAGGGTCACCCCACCAGGCCATGGTGAACCAGATTCCCATTCAAGTCTCACTGGACACCAAGATTTACACTCAGATATCGCTCTGCCCGTTCCAGGGCATTTGCTAGCAATACTTTCTTATTCACTGGGGGGAGCGTCTTTCCACCCTCCTCTCGCTATCCCTAAAGGCATTCAGAACTTCTAAGTCTCTTTCTTTTTTTCCTTCCCCTACCGAAGCCAGGGAGAATTAGACCACAGTGGACAGATTGACATGTGGCGTTAACCCACGGCTTCCCCGAACATGACGGGACAAATTCCAGGCATTAGATCTGGGGGCCGGGAAACAGAGTGAGAACCCAAGGGTTAATATTGCTATAGTGGGAAAGTTATCTGCTTTGTTGTAAAACACAGCTTCCCAGCACTACAGAAGGGCCATTAGCATGCAAATGCCCTTTGCCTCATGCTTTTTTAATGTTTTACTTCTCTTAATTGCTGAAACCGGTTGTAATTTCTGAGCACTGCTGGCTTGGGGGAAAGCAGTTTCCTCTCAAAGGAGCTGTCATTGCACCTGGAAAGATTGGAATTTTAATTTTATTAACCGGTCGGATGAGGCCCTGGCTCCTCAACTCCTCAAAGAAGGGGCAAGAATGAAAAAGAACTCAGTCCAGATTGAAATTAGGGACCTTCTCCTTTGCCCCCGTGCTTCGCTGCTTCCTCTGAATCCTGGAGTTTGGAACTTGAGATTCTCAATACGAGATCAAAAATTACATAGGCAGTTTGATGAAGATAAGAGGGAGTTTATTAGAGATTTTAGATATCAGACCCCTGGTTATGAATATGCAGTGGAAACTATTTTGGAATGCTATGTGGATTGGCATATAATCCCTTTTCTCATTCAAGATAGATTCTACATGAGCAGATTACTTCTAAGATGACTTCCAATTCTTTTTTTTTTTTTCTTTTTTGTGGTACTGGAGATGGAACCCAGGAGCACTAATTTTACCTCCAAGCAACACCATCCCCCCTTTTTATTTTTTTTATTTTGAAACAGGGTCTTACTAGGTTACTGAGAATCTCACTGCATTACTGAGGCTGTCCTCAAACCTGAGATCCTCCCGTCTGAGCCTCCCAAATACTGGGATTACAGGGGTGTGCCACCACGCCTGGCTTCAGTGACTTCCAATTCTAAAACTCTACCTCATGAAAGAGAAAGGAACCCTTGCTCTGGTAAGACTAATGTTATTGTCAGCACTGGGCTAGCCTTCTTAGCCAGATTAAGGAAATAGTTGCTCCCAGCCGGCTACCCCTGTCCACACACATCCTCTACTAATTTTATTTTCTTTTTTTACATGACTCAGTAGTGCATAGGAAGACTTGGAAACTAGGTACAGGCTCTGTAAAACAGATCATTTTTCTAGACCTTCTACGGATGGCACCGTGGGTCAAACCATTTCATTATCTAGAAACATTTGATTATGGAACTCCTGGAGACAATCCGATTGTTCATGCACTTTGCTTTCTGGTAGCAAAAGCAGTCGCTGAGTGGAGACTAGAACTCCTTAAAGTAACAGCTCTGCTTCAAGGACCACCAAACAGAGGTCTGTGCTGGACAGTGGAATAGCTGTGGATAGTTCTGGGGTCAGAACTCTGCAGGGAAAGGGTGAGTCAAGGTAAATACAAATTCCACCTCTGCTGAATTTGTTCTGTCAATACTTACATTCCATTGGCTACACAGAAAGGATTAGGGCGTCTCACTTGGCAAGTATTTAGCCACCGCTTTTGGCTATTTAGTTCTCGGTTGAATTCGGAGTCTCTGTAATCCCCAGGGCAATGAGAAATGATGGAGAAATCTAAAGGAAAGAAAAACCCAGCTCCCTCAGCAAAAGCTCACATGCACCTACTCCTGCTGGGGCTCACACACACCCCAGTCCTTTTGTTTTTCTTTGTTTTGTTTTGGAGACAGGGTTTCACTAGGTTGCTGAGGGACTCTCTATGCTGCTGAGTTTGTTCTCCAACCCGACATCCTCCTGCCTCAGCCTCCCAGGTACTGGGGTAACAGATGCATGCATGCATGCCATCACACTTAGCTGGGGTCTATTCTTTTTTTTTTCGGTACTGGGGATTGAACTCAGGGGCATTCTACCTCCGAGCTATACCCCCAGCCCTATTTTTTATTCTTTATTTTGAAACCGGGTCTCACTAAGTTGCGGAGTGCCTCACTAGGTAGCTGAGGCTGGCTGTGAACCCGGATCCTCCGGTCTCAGCCTCCCGAATGCTGGGATTACAAGCGTGCGCTACCACGCCCGGCAGCTGGGGTCTATTCTTAATTGTACCTGCACCTCCTCCCCTCGTGCACCCTCAGGCTGCACCCTGTGGCACTGTGTTCCACGTCTTGCCCGCGGTGTAATGTCCTCCTAACAGTGTGCTAATGAAAGCAGGGAAAACAAAACAAGACAGAAAATAAACCCTAAGTTTCCTCCCTGGATTTATCTATGTACAAGTTTCCCGGGTTGAGGTACAGTAGAGTGAATCAACTGGAGTCCAGACAAGGAAGTACCCCCAAAGCTGGGTTCTGCAGTGAGCTTTGAAGGGAGCTAAACTGAAGCCCCCAGGAGTTGGGTCCCCAGGAAGAGCCGGGGATATTGTCTATGCTGCATCCCCCTTTTTTGCCTTTTAAACTTTTCTTTTAGTAGAAGTTGGGAGGAGATGGAGGAGGACAGAAGAGAGAGGGACTTTCTCTTTTCAGAGCACTTCATTTATCTCAGGCACTTTACACTCATTAGCAACTCCTAGAAATTCAAATGGTAGGTTTTATCTCCATTTCGCATTACAAAGGAACTGGGTTGCTGTACCTGGGAGGTTGAGACAGAAGGATTGCCGGTTTGAGGGAAGTCTCAGCAACTTAGCAAGACCCTTTCTCGAAATAAAAACCAAAATAGGGCTGGGAGTGTAGCTTGGAGGTAGAATGCCTCTGGGTTCAGCATCCAGTACAATAGAAGGAAAGAAGGAAGGAAGGAAGGAAGGAAGGAAGGAAGGAAGGAAGGAAGGAAGGAAGGGAGGGAGGGGAGGAAGGGAGGGAGGGAGAGAAGGAAGGGAGGCTCCAAGGGTTCTGAGGAGGCCCAGATCACTTAAGTGGCAGAAGGATGGAGTCAGGGCTCACGTCAATTCTTTCTGATTCCCACTCGCCCCTTCCCGGCACTGCCTCCCGCACAGGACCAGCCTCTTCCATTTCCATCCGGCTAACCACAGGGGAGAGCGGGTGGTGGGGAGGATCCCACCAAGGCCGACTGGGTCACAAGTAGCTCAGCGACGTCCCCAGCCACCCACCAGCCCTTCCCCTCCCCGACAATTTCAACTTGTTTCCTTCAGAGAAAACATGACTTTTCCCATTGATGGAACTCACAGACTGACAATAGGGCCAGGGGATCATCCAGCCCCCACCCCCAGGCCCCCACCCCACCTGCCCTGACCCTCCTCTGGGGGGAACTTTCTGCATAACAATCTCTAGTGTCCTTTTGCTATTGGCACCTAAGGAGAATGTCCCAGTGTTTAACACCCCCCCCCCAACACACACACACACACACACACACACACACACACACACACACACACACACACACACACACACCACCATCCTAGAACGCTGGGGAAGCTCTGAGTGGACTCAGATCCTTTGTATGCTAAGTATCCTGTTCTCCATTTGAACGGTCCATCCCCTTTCTCCCCGGAGAGGATGCCCGAGCTGTGTACGGCTAACTCCGACCTCTCAGCTGTCTGGAGACACAATGGAGGAAAAGTATCTTTTGTGGCATTAACGGCTTTGGGGAGGGGAGAGGGGAGGGTCCGGGTTGGTGGGGAGGGGGTACCGCTGAAGAGGAGGAGAACAATGTGTGAGAAGCTGAGTCTGTGGGTTTCCCACACGGACCAATATGTGCCCCCGCCCCCTCTGGGGGAGCCCGATCCGCTGCGACCAGCTCACAGCTGATCCGGCCTTGATAGGCTTTTTTTTTTTTTTCTCCTCCTCTCTCTCTCTCTCTCTCTCTCATTGTGTTCTCAAGGGACGAAAATCCTTTTGTGGCGTGAAAGGAGAGGCGTTCCTGCCCGTCCCCTCCCTCGAACTGATTGGCTGTGTCACAAGATGGCCAAATCCACCCCGGATTAATGTTCGGCCCTGCGGGCCCGGCCCGGCCGCGGTGGTGTGGGGACGTCGGAGCCCGCCCCTTCGGGCCAGGCGTGTCTGCCGCTTTGGGAGCCGAGGAGGGGGACACGGAGGGGGCAGGCCACCACTGTCTTCATATTTATTATTCTCCCCACCCCGCAGCCCCGTGGGGATGTTTATTCATGGGTCACATCTGCTGGCTGGGAGGCTACAGGGCTCTTGTTAGAAAGAATGCCTGGGAGTCCCCCAGGAGCGAGGAACGAGAGGCGCATTCCTTAGGACCCGCCTTTGCGCCCGGCTCGGATAGGCCTGGGGCTCTCTCCGCCCACCTGTAAGGTCAGGCTTCTCCCGGCCCAGCTTCCAGCCCTCTGGGAGCCCCGGCTTCTCACCCGGAGACCCGGCTTCTCCTCTCTCACGCTCCCAGCCTAGGCTGGACACCCTCTCCCTGCTCTTTCATCTCTTCTACCTGCAACAGCCTTTCCTGCAGCTTCTTGTTTGAGGGGGAGGGGGTACTGAGGATTGAACCCAGGGGCATTCTACCTCTGAGCTACAGCCCCAGCCCCTTCTATTTTTTTTTAGTTTGAAACAGGCTCTTACTAAGTTGCTCGGGCTGACCTCGAACCTGTGATCCTCCTGTCTCAGCCTCCTCCCAAGTACTGGGATTACAGGTGTGTGCTACCGTGCCCGGATCCTTGCATACATCCTTGCATACATCTCTCCCAGGCCCTGAAGAGACAGCTCAGGTTTCGCTCTGACTTTCCAAAGGAAAGAATGCTTTTTCTGACATCTGATATCGTATTTGCATCTCTGCCATGCTTACGAATTTTTCCCATAAGTAACCATGCTTTGAAGGTTTGCTATCCCAGGGAATGGGGTTTATCGGTGAGTCACCCTTGTGGCCTTCCCTATGTCCTCCAGGGCCGGTTGGTCATGCGCAGGTAGACCCGGGAGGCATCCCCAATAGCTGTGGGTAATTGAAGTCAGGGGGTGCCAGGAGAGAAGCAGGACTCACCTGTCAGGGCAAGCATCTCTGGAAGCTGGACTGGCCTTGGAAGGCATGCAATATGCAACGTCTCTCTCTTTCCCCATCTGGACATGGGACCAACTGTGTTCTGACATAGTTGTCTGTTTGTCCTGGGTGCAGCTTTAGCAGAACCACGAATTTCAAGAGATTAGAGACTGAGAACAAAGAAAGACCCCAGGGCAGAGAGGATGGAGGACACCTGTGCCCAGGCTTTGGGGGGACAAGTTCTCCACTGAGGGTCTATCTGGAGGGCCGGCTACATGGCTGGCAGGCTGATGATTACTTTAGGATCTGCACCTGAGAATGGGCTGTTTTCTAACGTGATGATGCAGACTTTCAGAAACGAAGTAACCTCTACTATCCTTAGGATTGTAGGCAAGGGAGAAAAATAGAAGTGGGGGGAATTGTAGGAGTTTTATGGACAAGCCTTTCAAAAGTCAAAGCTTTTGTAAGTTTCAAGCGCAAGAGTCACAGTAGACAGAGCTGTGCTGGGGTCCTGCAATTTTTAGCACCAGCAAAAAAGCTCAGATTGGATTGTGGCTGGTTCTGGTTCTGCCTGGGGGATATAGCAGTAAGATTGTGTCAAGTGAGGGAATCAGTAAGACTCTACCTTCTAAGTGGAATGGCCAACTTTTTTTTTTTTTTTGAGGTACTGGGGATTGAATCCAGGGGCATTCTACCTCCGAGCTACACCTTTAGCCCTATTTTTTATTCTTTATTTTGAAACAGGGTCTTACTAAGTTGCGGAGTGCTTCACTAGGTAGCTGAGACTGGCCGCGAACCCGGATCCTCTGGTCTCAGCCTCCCAAATGCTGGGATTACAAACAAGCGTGCGCCACCACGCCAGGCTGGAATGGCCAACTTTAAGATGAGAAGTAGGTCACCTTTCAGGCATATTGTTGAGGAGCAGGAAGGCTCCTTCTCCCAGGAGAAACTGGAGAAGTGGACTGTGACCACAGAGACCCTGTCACCTGTAAGTGCCACTTAAATATTGCTTAGCTGTTTCAGTCATTCACACTTTAGCAAGAAATGGTTCAATCGGATTGTCTTTCTTTTCAATTGAACCTGGAATGAGTTGCTCTGTGTAATGAGTAGTTGATTTCTAGGAATAGACCAGGGAGGGGCTTCATAGATTTCCAAAGTCTGAGATAGACCCTGGCCCCGGGTGGGTGCCAGGATCCGGGGGGGAGGCGGGGGCAGCAGTCATAGAAGTCTCGGGTGCATTGAATAAAAATAAAGGGGCTGTATTTCTGTATTTTTTCTTTTTTTTTTTTTCTGAAAGGGGGCTAGTAAGCCAGTATGTTTGGGCTAAATGAAAGCTAAGAAAACCTTATCATCCTGGAGAAAGAGCCTTAAGATAGAGAAAAATGCAGAAAGGGAGGGGTATGTTGCAAAGCAAAGCAAGTCTCTCTCTCTCTCTCTCTCTATATATATATATATATATATATATATCTTCAACATTTTGTTTACGATCATGCCGATCTGGGAAATATGCAATGACTTGTTCACTTTTCTCTCCGTCTGCTCCCGGACCCCTGCATACAATAGGTATTGCTGCAACTTCTCTCCTTTCTAGGTTAAATACAGACAACCAAAAGGGCCATTCAAAAGAAAGAACAAAAAAAGCCCCCTGAATCCTTAGCGCCAATTAAACCTTGCAGAACACTATTTGGAATACGGTAGCTTTCTGACGTGGGATCCGTTCTCAGACTGGACGTGGGGAAATGAACGGAATCAGGGGGGAGGGGTTCCAAGAGCATCTGTTCCTCCTTACCTGACTCATGCAGAGTCCAGGGGGTGCATGCAGTGCACCCTCCAAAGTGTCAGCCAGGTTGGGGCTGCGGGGGTCACTCGGGTGTTAGGATGGGTGTGCTTGCTTGGGTCCCCAGCTCAAATCTGCCCCATGAGCAGCTGGGGGAGCAGGACCCTGGGGATCTGCATTTTACCAAGTGCTCCAGGTGACCCTCACCCACACCTGAGTTGGAGGACACTTGTACTGTCCTTAGCGCCTCTCACCTGGCCACTCCATGACTCTGCAGAGCCCAGCTCGGTGCCTTCTGTGTCCTCTACAGAGGCCCCAGCAGAGAGGAGGCCAGCTGTGATTCCTGAGCTAAGCGGCCGTCCGAGCGATTAACACTCAAAACTGAAAAACACTTTCAATTCAGTTAATTAATTCTGAGAGCCAACTGATTTTTTTTTTTTTTTTTTTTTTTTTTTTTTTAGAGAATTGCTTTTAATAGAGAGAAAAGAAGTTAATAGTCACATATGAGAACCCATTGTCCAAGGTACAGGCAGTTGGGAGGCAGATTTTGAAAAGGGATAAGACAATGAAAATTCTGAGAGAGTGTTTTAAGGATAAAGTGTCTAGGAAATGAAAGTCCTCGGTTGCCATGAAAAAAAAAAAAGTTGAGTTTTTCTCTCTATTTTCTCTCTAAAGAGGCTTATGCAAACTTCTACGCATGTGTCTTCCACATATAAGCATAAATAATACATTGGCTTCTTCCAGTCTCTGAGCTCAGTCTTTTACGACGTAACTTTGTCTGAGGGGAACTGGACATTGCTCTGCATGTACGTGTCTCCAATCATGTCTGAGGGTTGGGTTGGGCTTAGAGCTGCTGAGGGCAAATGTTAGGGAGAAGATGGTCCCATAGTTATTAAAAGAAATAGAAAAAGAAAAAAAAAAGGAAAGAAATCACAAGCAGGTTTTAGTTTGTCAAAAGGAAACATTGACATTAATATTGTTTTTCCAAGTTAATCACCAGCACTTTTATATTTAACACTTTTTTTTTTTTTTTGCAGTACTGGGAGTTGAACTCAGGGGCATTCTACCTCCGAGCTATACCCCCAGCCCTATTTTTTATTCTTTATTTTGAAACCGAGTCTCACTAAGTTGCGGAGTGTCTCACTAGATAGCTGAGGCTGGCCGCGAACCCGGATCCTCCGGTCTCAGCCTCCCAAATGCTGGGATTACAAGCGTGCGCCACCACGCCCGGCTCACTTTTTTTTTTTTTTTTAAAGAAGAAATAGTTTCAACTCTGGTCCTGGTCATAAGAAAATCTGCACACATTTTACAAATATCAAGTTAATTAGATCTAGGGTAGTGCTAGCATGATGAATTATTTGCCATCAAAGTAGACAGGTCCAGGGTAACCTCCTAGGGAGGCAGGATTTACAACCTGAAGGGAACAAACATTTTCTAAAACAAATACTTCAACAAGATTCTTTGAGTCTATTTATTTTTTTGGATTGGGGATTGAACCCAGGGTATTCTACCTCTCAGCTATACCCCCAGCCATTTTTAGTTTTCATTTTGAAATAGGGTTTCACAGCCGGACGTGGTGGTGCACGCTTATAATCCCAGCATTTGGGAGGCTGAGACCAGAGGATCTGGGTTCGCGGCCAGCCTCAGCTACTTAGTGAGGCACTCTGCAACTTAGTGAGACTCGGTTACAAAATAAAGAATAAAAAATAGGGCTGGGGGTGTATCTCAGAGGTAGAATGCCCCTGAGTTCAATCCCCAGTACCACAAAAAAAAAAAAAAAAAAGAAAAAAAGAAATAGGGTTTCACCAAGTTGCTGAGGATCTCGCTAAGTTGCCAAGACTGGCCTCAAACCTACAATCCTCTTGTCTCAGCCTCCCAAGCACTAAGATTACAGATGTGCCCCATGGTGCACAGATGCCTCCAGTCTTTAAATCAACACAGAAGTGAAATGTTACAAGCCTCAACGCTGCTTTGCAAAATGTATGTGGCATCTGTATATTATTTCAGCCTTATTTTTACTGTAGTTTTGCTGCTGGTTCCTTATTTATTTATTTTTTCTTTTTAGATGTAGTAATATGCCTACAGAAAAACATAGGAATCATTAATGAACAACTTGATGAATTTCACAAGCTGAACTCAATGTGTACCCAGGACCTGAATCAAAAAACAGAGCATTAGGAGAAGCCATTTCCTAATTCTGCCTGCCTCCCCTCCCTGCCAAGGGAAGCCCCCTCCTAACTTCTCACACCACCCGTTCATCCTGCTTACTTTTGAGCTTCATATAAACAAAAGCATGCAATATGTATAGATTTGTACTCAGCATTTGGCCTGGCAGTGACGTAAAGCCTTAGATTATTTATACTCATTCTGCCCAAACAGTCCATTGTGTGAAAATACAATTTACCTTTCCATTCTGCTAGGTGGGTGTTTGAGTAGTTTGCAGTTTGAGCTAGCATGGTCAGAATATGCAAGCCATAACGTCATTTTCCAGCAGGTTGACAAAGCAGGTGAGCTGGGCACATTCTTCAGTGGTGAAAATCCTATTGACTTTTTGAAATACGATGCTAAAAACAAACAAAAAACAAAACTCCACAAACTCCTGCATTGTAAACAGATCACTGTGCTAGGTATTATACTGGTAGAAAACAAACAAGAGATTGTCCCTGCCCACCAGAGATTATGATTTAAACTGGGCAAGAGCTCAAACCTGAGTGATCACCATGAGAACATGAAAGCTTGGCGTGAACTTGGATCTGTGACATAGCATACTGAAATACTCGCAATCATTTAGAAACTGTTAACGTAACTTTGTATTAACAACCCAAGTGTTTTCCTTGCCCTTGACCTCGTTCATTCAGGGAAACCCTAGAAAGTCGTATGGGCTGGGCTCTCCCTGTCTCTCATCTCTCAGGAGCAAACGGTCTCTCGTATCTGCTTTGTTCAATGCATCTGCTACACAGGTCCTTTTCAAAATTCTTTTGCTGTGCCTTCTCCTGGTTTTTGCTGTACATGCTAACTCCACTCCTCTTAACTCCTTACTTAACTCCACTAACTGATTGGCAAGACTAGTCTTTTCTCTCCATCTCTAATCCCCAAATGCCCGTAGAGAAGTTGGCTTGGTCTGACTCCATCTCATCTTTGGTTCACCCAGTGAATTGAACCCTTTCCCTGAGGGTCTGAAGATCCAATCAGCTACAATTTATGTGTTGGGTTCAGATTACCTGCCTGTGGAAGATCTGCTTGTACCTTTGGGTATGTAATAAGCCTCTATGTTCCCAGTTATTCTTGCATTTCTCAGAAATACTTGGGAAATAAGCTTTATCCTGTTCTGTGGTATTTCTGTTGGACTCTGCCCTGAAGGGGAGATTTTCTGGACAGCGTGCTGAGGAGTACCAAGGACATTCTTTAGACTCTTAACTGGAAGAAGTACCTAAGCACAGGGCAAAAGTCTAACACCCTGATATTTGTCTCCACATCTTACCACTTTTAGGAGGAGAAGCTTCATGACACCTGTCAAAATGGATTAGAAGAGTCACCTGTATCACACAGGGCAGGATTGGAGGAGCTGTGGGGCCCCTCTCAACCAGGGCATGCTGGGAGCCCAAGATGATGTCGGGACCCTCCAACTCTGTCCCAGGATGAGTGTGTGTATCCTTAAGGTGGGAAGGGGGCATTTCTGTCCACTTTGTGTTCTTAGATGGTCTTAGAGCTTGGGACAAAACAAAGCTCCAAAGAGGTTTGCAGAACCCACTTTCTTCTTTAATTTACTTTCAAATGTGGGATGGGCATAAGCTTTATTTATTGATTGATTTGCCTAGTCATTTGTTTTGGCCGTGCAGAGATTGATCCTCGCACATCCTAGACAGGCTCTCTGCTACCTCCCCAGCCTGTCAAAATGGATTAGAAGAGTCACCTGTATCACACAGGGCAGGATTGGAGGAGCTGTGGGGCCCCTCTCAACCAGGGCATGCTGGGAGCCCAAGGTTATGCCAGGACCCTCCAGCTCTGTCCCAGGATGAGTGTGTGTCCTTAAGGTGGGAAGGGGGCATTTCTGTCCACTCTGTGTTCTTAGATGGTCTTAGAGCTTGGGACAAAACAAAGCTCCAAAGAGGTTTGCAGAACCCACTTTCTTCTTTAATTGACTTTCAAATGCAAATAACTGTGGGATGGACATAAGCTTTATTTATTGATTGATTTGCCTAGTCATTTCTTTTGGCCGTGCAGAGATTGATCCTCGCACATCCTAGACAGGCTCTCTGCTACCTCGCCAGCCTTGATTGACATATGTTTTACATTGTCACGTGTCTCGTGTTCCATGCCATAGATAAATAAATGAATGGAGATCAGGTTTTATGGCTGGGAAATGGAAAGGGTGTGAAATCACTGGGTTCTGGGAAGAAGAATAAAATGAGGAGTTAGAACAAGTATGGACCTGAAAGACAGTAATGTGGGAGACTGATGTCAACTATTACACAGTTTGAGCGTGGACTGTCCTGCCTCCCGGGCCTGCTGGTCACCCAGGGGGTCTCACCCTCTCTCCCTGCAGCTGAGCCAGAGCCCTGGAGAAGGTCCAGACCCACTCTTCCCTTCCTGGGCATTCACCCATTTCCTGTCTCCTATTTCTGTCCTCAGATGGCTTGGATATCACCATTAGTCACTTGAGACCAGTTTTTCAGTCATGGTCTTACCTCTTCAACAGCTGCTGCTGCGGTTACTGCTGCAGATCCCCCCCCCCCCGCCCCCAGCCACACACACACCCTGGCACTGATCTGCTCCACGTATATGTGTTTATTTTATTTTATTCTCACAACAGCCTTGTGAAAAAGTAGATACTCATTTTTACAGGTAAGAAATCTGAGGCTTCTTAGTGGCTGAGTAGGAGTTCAAACTTTGAGGTGTGAGATTTCAAAGTTCCTGCCTCCCTCCCTCCTTTCCCTCTCTCCCTCTTCCCTTCCCTTCCCTTCCCTTCCCTTCCCTTCCCTCTGTTCTTTCCTCCCTTCTCCTCCCCTCCCCTCTCCTCCCCTCTCTCTCTCTCTCCTTGTACTGGTGATTGAAACCAGGGGACTTCTACCTCTGACCTACACACACAGCCCTCCTTATTCTTGTTCTTTTCTTTCTTTCCTTCTTTTTTTTTTTTTTTTAATTCAGACAGGGTCTCCCTATGTTACTGCACACTAGCCTTGAATCTGCGATCCTCCCATCTCAGCCTCTCAGGTACTAGGATTGCAGGTGTATGCCTCTATACTCAGTACCAAAGTCCCTGTCCTATCCCCGGCACCATACATTATCTTGCCCTGGGAATTCTTACAGTCTCTGCTCTTCACTAAGGCCATGAAACAATTGCTGGGGTCTTCAGCAACGCAATCCTAGCAGATCTGTTACTCTCTTCCTTTCAGCCTGGACGCATCCTCACTACTCTGGTTCTATCACACCTCAGCATCTGAGCAGTCCTGCCAAACCTCTGCCTTCCTGTCAGTCACTAAGGTGCATCAATAATTTTTTTGGTGACTCTTACTTGTATCGAGGAATATTAGTTTGAAACTTGCATTCATTTCAACAATTAGGCTGGCATTTTACAATAAAATGTGGGAGCTGGGCATTGTGCCTCACATCTGTAATCCCAGTATTTGGGAGGCTGAGACAGGAGGATTGCAGGTTCAAGGTTAGCCTCAGCAACTTAGCAAGACCCTGTTTCCAAATTAAAAGGGCTGGAGTTGAGTTTAGAGGTACTGGTTCAATCCCCAGTAGCAAAATCAATCAATCAATTAATCAATAAAATGTGGAACAAAGGATTTGATAATACTTGGGTGTCATTGAGCAAGAGCTAACTTGGGGTGAAGAAAGTCTTGGGCTGAGTTATCTAAGACATTCATTCATTCATTCATTCATCTACCCATCCATCCATCCCACCAGTCATTTTTAGTATCCTCTGAGCCCAGATACTGAAATAAAAGTCAAGGAAACCAATAGCATCAGAATACAGTGGCTTCTTCCTAGGGTCTGAGATCCCCAGTTCCTAGCTGGACTTAAAAGGGACTCTCAGCTGGGTATGGTGGCACACACCTGTAATCCAGTTCTTGGGAAGCTGAGACAGGAGGATCGCAGGTTCAATGACAGTTCAACCCCCCACCTTCAACGGAGTCTCACAATCACATTGTTAGATTAACCTTCCTGCAATTACCGCGTCCTCCTCTTCCTCTCATTTACTACCTCTGGCTCACTCCTGCATCCCAGGCAGTGGCAGTAAGATTGGAAGCATTTCTGCAAAAACAAACAAACAAACAAACAAAACCCACCAAAGACAGATTTATACTCCAGATCAGGGCAGCAGCACCACAGTTTTCCTCTAATATCGAGAGGACTGAAGACTCTCTTTAAGCAGTGTGTCTGGCTCTGAGTCCTGCCAAGATTTAAGAAGGCCAGGGAGGAATGAGAGGTGGTCCAACACAAAGTAGGAAAAATGGGAAGCTGAAAAACAGAACTGTTTTCTGGTTCTCACTGGAGCAGAGCAAGTGGAAGAAGGAGTTGATGGCTGTTAGAGTTGTAAAGGGAGAGGAAAGAAATCAACAGCTTTAGGGTAAGTAGCATGGGCCCCAATATCCCAGAGAGATGGCTGGTAGCCCTAGACTTTTGCATATGAAGAAAATGAAGCGCCGGGAGGTAAGAGATTGGCCCTAGGCACTCAGCATGCTGACCAACCGAAGCCCCAGCATCCAATCTGAATGGTTAGGCTCCCGAGGTCGCCCTTTCTCCTCTGCTGCTGATGGTTTGATCTTGCCCCATCCTTCACAAACTGAAGACTTTTAAATTTAGATTCAGAATTCCATTGAGGAGAAGGGATACAGGAAACTAGGTGTGATCAAGGGCTTTGGAGGCAGACAGACCTGAGGTCAGATCTTGACTCTGCTGGTATTGTAAGCATTGCTTAACACCTAAGATGGGTCTGGCCATTGGCGCGTTACTAATACTAGGTCTTTACTGAGTTTGTGTGATGGATTATCTCATCTTCGCAGTGCACTATGGGGAAAATTTTGGAGCGATGGAGCATTTGGCCTGCTTACTGGCTGAGACACTCGGTCCCTTCAGGAGCCTCCATAGCTGAAAAGAAGCCATTTGAATGAGAAACGCTCCTTGACTTACAAGGGAGTTATGTCCAATAAATCCATTGTAAGTTGAAAATGCCTTTAATACCCCTCACCTACTAACCATCCTAGCTTAGCCTATCTTTAATGTGCTCAGAACACATATTCTCCTGGCTCAGCAAAATCATCCAACACAAGCCTATTTTGTCACAAACTGTTGAATATCTCGTCATTTGCTTTTTTTTGGGGGGGGGGGTTACTGATGATTGAACCCAGGGACATTCTACCTCTGAGCTAGACCCCCAGCCCTACTTTATTAATTCCTTTTGTTTTGAAACAGGGTCTCTCTACATTGCTGAGGCTGATCTCAAACCTGCGATCCTCCTGCCTCAGCCTCCCAAGTACTGGGATTACAAGTGTGTGCCACCACGCCCAGTTTCATGTCATCTATTAAATACTATATTCAAGCAAGAAACAGAACGGCATGTCATTTATTAAATACTATATTAAAGTGAGAAACAGAATGGTCATATAGGTACACTTTGCATCATTGCAAACTTGAAAAATCATAAATCAAACCCTCAGAAGGCAGAGACCATCTATATTCTGTTGCCTAGGACTTGGACCTCTCTTCTCTTCTCTTCTTCTCTCTCTCTCTCTCTCTCTCTCTCTCTCTTTCTCACTTTTAGATCTCAGAATTGGGGTGATTGAAGACAGTCTAGAGATCGGGGCTATTCCTTCCTCCACTTTCTCCCTTCGAGAGGTGGAGCAGAATCTGTAGATGCAGGGGAATCTCCTCAGGACGCCAGTTGGTGAAAGGCATGCTGGGAAAGAATAGTGAAGACAGGAAAGCCTTCCCGGTGTCCTGCTGCAGGCAGGGACCATGAATACTGGCACCTGACAGTGAACCGACCCACAGATTACAGGGCTGACCCAGCCAGCGGCCCTCAGCGGCAGCTACAGCTACAGTCTCCCTCAGATCTCCAGTATCTTAACGCCTCATTGTTGGGGACCCCAGGACACCTAGAGCTGGAAGACTGTCCTAGGCAATGACTTTTATTATTGATAAAAATAACAATTAAAATTTTTTTCTGAAAAATCAGAAGCCCTCCAAATCTGAGGAGTCCCATCTGTACCTTTCTTGAGAATCCCAGTATACTAAGAATATATGAGAATTCAAGGTTGCAGCAATGTGTGTGTGTGTGTGTGTGTGTGTGTGTGTGTGTGTGTGTGTGTGTTGCTGGGGATTAAACCCAAGGACATTCTACCTCCGAGCTCTAGCCCCCAGCTCTTTTTATTTTTATTTTTTAAATTTTGAAACAGGGTCTTGCTAAGTTGTTGAGGGTCTTGATAAGTTGCCGAGGCTGGCCTCAAACTTGAGATCCTCTTGTCTCAGCCTCCCAAGTACTGGGATTTACAGGTGTGCACCACCCTGCCTAGCTCACAGCTTGGTACTTTTTAAACATTTAAATTGAACAAATGAACACTCCTTTTCAACGCCACTCCACACGGGGTCAAAACCCTGAGTTTAAGGTGCTTAGAAACATCTTGCAATGCATGGCCTGCGTGGCTGGGAATGAGAACTCTTCTAAAGTCCCTGGTCGTGCTAATGGCCGAGAGTCTTGCTGCAGCCCCCACTACCATGTGAGAGGAATTCTCAGGCTTGGGGCTGGGATCAGGTTGGTTTCTTTTTTGTTTTTTTTGTTTTTTTGTTTTGTTTTTTTTTTTTCCAAGAGTCCAGCACAAAACTCAGCAGGGAGCTAGTTGGAATGAAACAAGAACAGGAAAATCAGACCTCTCAAATCCCAAATTTGGCCTCTTTGATGCCTGGGCCCCCCCTTCCCCCTGCCCCCCACTTCTTCCCCATCCTCAGACTGGATCCCTCTTTATTTACAGACCCCTCCCCCATGACCACCTAGGTCCTAGGTAGGACAACTGGAGTTCCTGTGAGCCCAATCCCACCCCTCCAGCCCCCACCCGAGGCCCTCGGAGCCTCTCTGGACACTGCTCCAGTGGGCCAGGAGCTTTGGAGGAGAGTCGATTGTCCCCAAGGAGGTGAAGTGGCCTTTGGGGCCCCGTGGGAGGGGGCGGTGGCGGGGAGGCGGCAGCCTGGCCGGGGCTGACTGTGTGAACGTGGCAGGCGCTTTGTTCCGCAGCTTTATTCTCCAGGCCTCGATGGGATGATTTAGAAATCCTAATCAGGGGGCTCTCAGGACTCCCCGGGTGTGACATAACTGGAGCGGCTGGGGGATGCTTTGTTCTCCGATGACAGCTGACTTGGTCGCCAGTGGGAACAGTTTGAGCATAACTCTAGGCTGCATGCGCCAGCAGCTGCGGCCTTAACTCTTTAGTACCCACCACCCTGGAGGCTCCTTCCTCAAAACCATGCTCTTGAGATTACCTTCCTGTGGATGCAGAAGGAGGGGGAAAATAGTGGTGTCCCAGGCTTGGGGATGCTCTTGGAAAATCAAAGTGTCTCCCAAGGGCGGTGACCTTCATTCACCCCCTCCACTGGGCTGGGGTGGTTTTCTTTCTTTCTTTTTTTTCTTGAGGTCCTGGGGATGGAACCTGGGAGCATTCTACCTCCGAGCTACAGCCCCAGCCCTATTTTTTTATTCTTTATTTTGAAACAGGGTCTCACTAAGTTGCGGAGTGCCTCACTAAGCAGCTAAGGCTGGCTGCAAACCCCGATCCTCCAGTCTCAGCCTCCCAAATGCTGGGATTACAAGTGTATGCCACCACGCCTGGCTCGGGTGGTTTTATTTCTGATCTGGCAGAAGTGATGAGGGGCTGAGGGACGGGAATTTTAAATGCACGTCGGCGTTCTGAGACTTGGATCTAAACACAAAGCCAAGCAACTCAAGGAGAGCTGGGGAGAAGGGTGCAGAACAGAAGCAAAAGAGCACTGGATTTGGAGCCTGACAGACCTGGGCTGGAATTGGAGCATCTCCTGGGACCAACCTTGGGCGAATTCTCTCTCTGATTCTTCGCACCTTCATCTGAAAAGAGGGAGATGATTATAATAATAATAGCATGGCCAGATGGGATCATTGGGAGGATAAAATGAGATATCGTGCATGGAGGTCTGTTATAGGCATTACTAAATTAAACATCTGCTGCTGTTCCTGCGGTACCATAACCATTCTTCAAAGGGAGGATGTTGTTCTTCCAGGAGGCAAAGAAGAGGTGGAAGCCGGGAATGTCTCTTACATCAAGTTGTTTTACAGATTCTTTTTCGGTTCCGAAGCTAAACAGGCAGCTAAAAGAAGGCTAGAAAGGTACATGTGTCACCAAATCAATTATTCACTCAACAAACCTTGAGTGCCAGCCATGAGGCAGGTGTTGAGGGTACCAAAGATGGCGAAGCTGTAGTCCTGGCTTTGGGGAGCTGAGATGATAAAAGTGGGTGGGGTAGTTAGGACCCCGGCTTGCAAATGCAGCTGTCCAACTTTAATTAGGATACATAAAAAGGGAGCGTGAAGGGGAGAGTACTGGGGTGGCTCATGGAGTCCAAGCACGTGTTGACCTAGAAAAGGAGCCAGGCAGATTCGCTTCAGGACAACTGGAATCTGAGTCGAGCGGGATCAGACCTGGCTCTCTGGCCCCACTCCCTACGTCTCTGTGTTTTGTGGCTCCATCCTTCCTCCCACAGAAGGTGCCCATCCAGCCTGGTGCTCCGCATAGGCGGGAATCATTCCTGAGTTTATCATCGCATGGTTTTCTGGCTGAGAAAATCTGGGGACCCACCCATGGTCCAATGCCCGCTAGGGCCCCAGCCTGGCCTGGGGACGTGTTCACATTCTAACCTGGTCGCCTCCTCTGAGCCCTGTGAATGTGGGCGTGGGTGGGGTTGAGTCAATTCTCAAGAGAGTTTCTGGGGAGACAATTGGATAGGAAACCACTATAGGAAAGAGGGTGGACATGCAGGGAGTTGGGGTTTGCACCCTAGGTCGAAGGCACCATTTGAACTGAGGAATAGCGGGGCTGTAGTTACGGTTTTGAGTTGTAAAGTTGCAGGCACATGGGTAGGAGAGATGAACTGAGAAGCGGAGAAGACGTCTCAGGAGGTTCTTGTGACAGTCCAAGCATTGGATGATGAGGCTAAGGTCCAGTATTGAGTAATAATGGGAACATCAGAAGAAGACAGATATGAGAGAGACAGAGGAGGCGGGATGAAGAGAACCAGTTAACTCAGTATTGGAGGAAAGAAGTGAAAGATTATTATTATTATTATTAGTGCTGATAGTAGTAGTAGTAGTGCTGGGGATAGTACCCAGCGCCTCAGGTGTGCTAGAAAAATACTCTACCCCTGATGTATATCCCCAGTCCAATCCAGAAATGAAGTGTGTGTGTGTGTGTGTGTGTGTGTGTGTGTGTGTGTTACCAGGGATGGAACCTAGGACATCCTACCTCCGGGATGCACCCCAGCCCTATTTTTATTTCATTTTTATTTTGAAACAGGGTCTCACTAGGTTGAAGAGAGTCTCACTACTTCCTGAGGCTATCCTCGAACCTGTGATCCTCCTGTCTCAGCCTCTCAAGTACTGGGATTACAAGCATGCGTCATCATGCCTGGTCAGAAATAAAATATTGAGGATGATTTCTGGGTTTTCATTTAGAAAACAAGTTTATAAACATGGACTAGAGCAGTTATCCTGGACTGGTTGTTTCTGATAAATTAGTGGGTCCGTGAAACTCCCAGATATATCCATATTTATATCTAAATCTCAGTATCATCTATCTATCTATCTATCCATCTGTCCATCCATCTATCTATTATCTGTCTATCTATCTATCCGTCTATCTGTCCATCTGCCTATCTGTCTATCCATCTCTATCTATCTATCTATCTATCTATCTATCTATCTATCTATCTATCTATCTCTCTATCATCTACCTATCATCTATCCATCTATCAATCAATCTATCTATCCATCTATCTGTCAATCTGTCTATCCATCTGCCTATCTGTCTATCCATCTATATCTATCTATCTATCTATCTATCTATCTATCTATCTATCTATCTACCCATCTATCTGTCCATCTGCCTATCTGTCTATCCATCTATATCTATCTATCTATCTATCTATCTATCTATCTATCTATCTATCCATCTATCTGTCCATCTGCCTATCTGTCTATCCATCTATCTATCTATCTGTCTGTCTGTCTGTCTGTCTGTCTATCTATCTATATCTATCTGTCTATCATCTTTCCATCTATCTGTCCATCTATCTATCTATTTGCCTATCCATCTATCTATTATCTATCTATCTATCTATCTATCATCTTTCCATCTATCTGTCCACCTAGCTATCCATCTGCCTATCCGTTTATCCATCTATCTATCATCTTTCTATCATCTATCTATTTATCCATCTATCATCTTTCCATCTATCTATTCATGTGCTTATCCATCTGTCTATCTATCTATTATCTATCTATCATCTTTCCATTCATCTGTCCATCTGTCCATCTGCCTATCTGTCTATCCATCTATATCTATCTATCTATCTATCTATCTATCTATCTATCTATCTATCTGGAATATTAAGGGATTGTCCTCTACTTTCTGCAGTGACTCAGCCTCTTTCTCCTGGAAGCAGCTGCAGCAGGCGTGAGCGTCCAGCTCCTGGGCTCTTGAGTACTATCTCTGGGTGATGCCTTGCTGGCTTCTCTACCCAATTCCAGGCTTCTGAGTGATTTTGCTTTTTCTCCATCTTATATATAATTTTTAAATTTTATTTTATTTTCTATATTTAGGGTGCATTGTAATCTCACACCATAATGCAGTTCGGAATGATAGGGACATACATGCACACAGCCCTTGGTTAGCTTCCCTCTGGCTCTTTCCCAAGTCTCTCTCCTTCCCCCCATATATGATCTTGAGATTGGCATTGATAATTTCATATGTATACATAACAAAGGAAATATTTCTTTCATTAATTCCTCTCCCTCACACACCCACCATCACCCTCTCCTAGACCCCCTCCCTCCCTCCACTGGAGTTTCTCCTCCATTATCTAAAGTCCCGCTGACATGCCCATTCCTCCCTCGCTTCCACATATTAAAGAAAACCATGACCCTTCACTTTCTGAGACTGGCTAATCTCACTTAACATAATGTTCTCCTAGTCCATCCATTTTCCTGCAAATGATGTGATTTTGTTCTTCTTTATTGCTGAGTAGAATGCCATTGTGTGGATATCCCACAACTTTGTAATCCATTCATCTGTAGATGGACACCTAGGCTGGTGGAATGATTTGGCTATTGTGAACTGTGCAGTTATAAATGTGGATATGCATGTATAATTTCATTTTGAAGAAATGTTTCTTTTGAAAGCCATAATATCTTTTTTTATGATGAGGGGAAAACAGAAATTAAGGAGTCTGACTTAGTAGCTACTGATCCCAGTTAGTGGAGAAGTTAATGAAGAGTCACAGTAGTTGATGGAAGTAGAAATGAAATGCAGAAGAGATGTGAAAGTTGGTGAAGAGGGAGGACTCTTAGAGGCATGCAAGTTGTAGGTGGACTGAGTCAGTGAGAATCAAGGAACTGACTTCCTAATGTGGAGCCCTGGCAAAGCAAAATGGTGGTTCCATTACTGGAATTAGAAGAGGTGGCAAATGGACAGGGTTTGGTTTGGAATTCAATGAATTAAAGGTACATGGAAGTCCTTAGATGAGGGGAGTGAAAAAGAAATAAAAGGTGTACGTATTAGGTCTGGGACATGTAAGGTCAAGATACCAGTGGTATTCTTCTACCATGACTTCTGCTGAGGTTTTTATGACCAAAAAGATTGTAGGACCAGGGTAAGTGGTGCATGCTATTGGAAAATGTGTTTGGGATAAGAACTAGAGATTTTCTGCTTTGGGGAAAAATGCTTAGGACTAGATGGTATGATATTGATTAGTGTTCTTTCCACTGAAAGCCCCATCTCTAATCCATCCTTCCTTCCTTCTTCCCTTCCTTCCTTCCTTCCTTCCTTCCTTCCTTCCTTCCTTCCTTCCTTCCTTCCTTCCTTCCAACCAAATATTATTTCTTGAACATCTCCTATTTTCTTTACTCTTCCCTTTTGTAAAGAGAAAGAATAAAGTACAATTAGATCCCTGGATTAGCAGAATACCACTCATAAATCATAACATCTCTAGAAGGAACATTTGCCATCAAGTTGTCAGTATTTTTGCTGTGTAACTGGTCAGAGTAACTAGAGGGGCTTCTTGGAGACTATGGTCTAGTTAGTGCTTTCTTTCTAGCTGAATGACAAATAGTTCAATTGCAATAGAATGCCTAAAAATCTTTCTAGGTAACTGGTATTGGGATTATCTACATGTTAGTCATTTTGTGCTTAAATTCACTATTTTCTGGATTGATTGAGCACCCTCAACATCTTCCCTTCATGGTGATTTACATTTTATATTCAGCGAATGCAAATTCATTTATTTATTAGCTTTGGCCACATATGAAGATAGATCTGTTTTCCAGAGTACACTGCCTATAATCTTCTAACAGCCCCCCTCCACACACACACACACACACACACACACACACACACACACACAATTGTCAACGAGGAATATCAGAAGCTGATTGTGCTTAGATATCTGGGACATTACAAATCTGCTAGGACAGTTGAGTGGACTCCCCAGTAGATATATCCCTGGAGAGGAGGTCTCATTTGTCATCTCCATCTCCAGGGCTTTAAAACTTACTTCAGCTGATCATTTAGAGTAAAATCATCAATGGATGACTTTTGTAGCAAATATATTTATTAAAATCGTTCATTATTTTTTTAAAAATTTGAAACAATTTATTCTAATTCTATGTTTAAAAAAGCAAGTAAGTAAAACAAAAAGACAACCCACCTCACACTGACTTAAACCACAGAGGGGATTTATTGGCATACTCTCTTGGATGAATAATGGATTAAGTGGAATTCAGGGTTGGTTTGATCCAACGGGTCATTAAGTCATAAATAATCTAGTTTCACTTTATCTCTTTCCTCTGTATTCATTGGTGCCACCTTTATCTTCAGGCCAGTTTCCTTCAAGGTGACAACATGGCCTGTGCACTAGGTTTGTTACTTCCCAACCATGCTGGTTAGTAATGAGGAAGTTGGTTTTGGTAACTTTCTCTAAAAACAATTAGAAATGTACTTTCTCAGAGACCCTAGCAAACCTTCCCTCAGGAGTCAGATGAGGAAATGGCACGTGATGATTGGCACAGACTTCATTTACCCTAGCCAATCACCTAGGAGGAAGACAGGCATCCAATCTCTTGCAGCTGGGTGAGGTCAATCTTCATTTAACCCCATCACTGCTACACAATGGTAGAAAAGTAGAAAGGTTGTTAGAAATTTAGCTATCATTTTGATTACAGTCAGCTCTAAAATGTTTCAGTATTCAGTCAATGAGCATATTTTGAGCTTTTTCTATAAGCAACAAATTTTGCTAGGTTTGGGGCAATCAACTACCAATATCCTGATCTTGACCTTTATGTTTACTGGAATAGCGAGGCAGTGAACTGGAAACTTAGAGCAATGGCTGAATCTGTCTCCAAGTTTTTGTTGACTTATTGTGAAGTCTTAAGAATCGTGGTGGGTCACCAGAATTTGAACAATTTAAATGATTGAGTTTCAAGCTGGGTGTGGTGGCACATGCTTGTAATCCCAGCATTTGGGAGGCTGAGACTGGAGGGTCCGGGTTCCCGGCCAGCCTCAGCTACCTAGTGAGGCACTCTGCAACTTAGTGAGACCCTGTTTCAAAATAAAGAATAAAAAATAGGGCTGGGGGTGTAGCTTGGAGGTAGAATGCCCCTGGGTTCAATCCCCAGTACGGGGGGGGGGGGGGGGATGATTTTCAAAGCACCTAAGTAGGAACATATTTGCATTAAAAAGAAGTAGGAGTTACTAGAAAGTTCCTCTCTTCCCTTCCTCCCAGGTACATGTTTGATGATAGTTGTTTTGGGGAAATTATGACCACTAAACCTATTAGGCTGTGGTACAACTCCAGTTAATATTTGACTATTGGCTTCCTGTGGCTCAGAAAACTAGTAGTGAAGAGTAAACTGCAATATAAATTGTCTCCTCTCCTCCTTTTCTCTCTCCAACTTTCATGTCTCTACCTTTTGAAAGAGATGCTTTGCTGCCTGTAAATTCAGAGGATATGTTCCTTGTGAGTCTCGAAGGGAGGGAGTGGGAAGCATCTTTTGAGGGCAGTTGGGCCTTGTCATTTGCTTTCCAAAGTGGTGAAAGTGTTGGTGACCGAGTCTCCAGAGCATTCTGCCTCATTTCACGGCTTCTTGAGCATGTATCCAGATGCCCATCTGAGAGGTGATCTGAGTTTGTAGGTAGAGGAGAAAATTAGGAATGGAAATTGGAAAGAAAAGAGCTTTGGTGGGTGATGTCAACTTGTATCAGAATGATGTAACTCACAGAGGAGAGAAACGTGGCGTCCGTCCAGTCCCAGGGTAAAGACCATCACTTTCTACCTTAGCCCTAGGTTCTCCACCCCCCAACCCCCCACCCCTTGGTTGTTTGAAGGATCTTGTTGGCATATTGGTTTACCAAGCACCTGTGTCCACCAGACCATCCTTTATGGATATTTCCTGATCTCCTGGCTTCAGCTGACTGGTGTCTCCATGGAAACAGAGAGTGGGGAGGGGGACGTGAGGGCAGTTCAGTCCATTTGTCATCAATTGCCACTGTTTTGTTCCGCCTGGTGTGTGCTCTCAATTGTGTCCTGGGGGAGGGAAAGCAGAGCGGAGGGATTCAGTAGGGGCTGATCCCGCCCCCTGAGTGTGTGTGTGTGTGTGTGTGTGTGTGTGTGTGTGTGTGTGTGTGTGCATGAGGGGAGCTTATAACCCAGGGGACTACTACCTTCAGAAAGAGCCAATTCCCAGAGACTATACTAGAATGCCCTGGGAGAGTGCCTATCCTGTAATTCATATATTATATTTTAAGAGGGAAGGTCGCATTTGTGTCAGCCCAAAGAACCATTTTTTTGTCGGTGAATTTAGAGGCGGGAAATTCAGATGCAACTTCTCCAAAATAGAGACTAAGATGTTATCTTTCATATTCTGGGTTGAATTTTTAAAATATATTTCTTGGTGCATGGTGATGATACATCATAGTGAGTGTCAAAGTCACACAAACAAACATACTCACGGGTCTTGGTGTGCTTCCCTTCAGGATCACACCAAGGCCACCCCACTGCCATCCTTCCCCGTACACACTAGTGAGACCAGAGGTGATGCCTTCATACATGGGCACAGGAGGACTTGAGTTGCTTCTTTCATCAGTTCTTCCGTTTCCCCTCCCCACGTTCCTTCTCCTTACCCTTTCCGTTATTCTACTCGTCCACCCCCTCAATTACCTTAAGTTCCCTTGGTTTCCCATTTTCTCTCTAGCTGCCACATATGAAAAAAGGCCTTCGATCCTTGACTTTCTGAGACTGGCTGATCTCACTTAGCATAATAGTCTCTAGTTCCATCCACTTTCCTGCAAATATTATAATTTTGTTGCTCTTTATGGCTGAGTAAAATTCCACTCTGTGTGTGTGTGTGTGTGTGTGTGTGTGTGTGTGTGTGTGTGTGTGTATCACATTCTCATTATTTATTCATCTGTTGATGGGCATCTAGGTTGGTTCTCTAATTTGGCTATTTTAAATTGTGCTGCTATAAACACATATGCATGTATCACTATAGTATTCTGACTTTAATTCACTTGGAAAGATACAGAGGAGTGGTATAGCTGGGTCATATGACTCCATGGAATGACTCCATGACTCAAAGTGACTAGGAATAGAACCACCATATGGACCTCCATACTGAGGTTCCTAAGGTCTCCTCCTGGCTTAGCCTCTCTGCCCAATTTACAGCACGTTTTCTCTGCTCCCCAGAACTCTGGCTGCATCCATCACGTGGAATGAGCCCTGTTCCCTTTCTTCCTCTCTCTGTTGGCTCTTTCTCAATTATCCTTCTTGACTCTTTTGTCTCCTCCAAGTCTTTAGAAGTTGGCATTGCCCAAGGGTCTGCCCTTCATGTTGCTCCTACCTCCTTTGCTGAGGCAGCCGTGACCTCTCAGTCTGAAGCTCACCCCTGCCTCCAGCCCAGATGGCTCTCCTAAACACCTGTCCTAGAGACAGCTCTGTCTGGGTGTGTATGGTCGAACTATTCAGAGCAAATTGCAGTTTCCCTTAAAATGTCCCTCCTGCCATTATCTCCCGGCACTGTCAACACCTCTGTTCTTCCAGCTGCTCCAACTCCAATCTGGGGATTATCTTTAATTGCTCCACCAGGGAAGGGACTCTTCATTGTTTCTCTCCTTCCTGCAGCCCAAATCAGCCCTCACCTAGACCAGCGCTCTGGGCCCTCCCAGCTTCTTCCTTTCTATTTTTCCCTTCTTGCTGCAAGCTCTGCTTAAAAACTTTAATTCTTCTCCAATCCCTGGAAATCAATGTCCAATCTTTGTTCCACATCACACAAGGAGCCCCTCCCCACCACGCCCCAAATGATCTGCACCCTGTCACCCTGCTACTTGTGCGCTCATTGGCTAAGCCTTCTGACTCCTGGAGATGGCTCCGGGCGTATGGAGGCTCAACCCTCTGGCAGTGTCATCACTGAGAGCCTGAAGGAGTGTTTTGACCAAGTGACTCCACTTTCAGGAATTTACCTTAAGGAAAAAGTCAGACAGCTGCACGGAGATATGTGCAGAAGTGTCATTACGGCACTCTTTGCAGTGATAAAAAAAACGAAAACAAAATACCAGTGTCCAGTCGTATAAAAACAATGAGACACTGGGCAACCATGAAAATAAAATACACATCTCTTTACTGACATGGAAATGCCTCTTCAACATTTTTTAAAGGTTTTTTAAGTAAAAAAGAAATTTTAGAGTATATTAGATACTTTTGCGAGTATATTAGATGCTTTTTATACTTTATGTACAAATATATGTGTGTATATATGTATATATATATGAATGCATACATATATACATACCCATATATACACACCTTTCTCCGGTTGTTCTATTCCTTTATTCATATAAATATTAATATATATGCATATAAATGTATATGTATACATGTGTATATATAAATGAATACATATATATAAATGCATATACATACCTCTTTCTCAAATTGTTTTATTCCTTTATGCATATGAATTTTAATATATATGCTTATAAATATGTTTATATATGCATATATATAAAGGCATACATACACACTTAAATGCATTTATACAATTTTTTCTCAAATTGCTTTATTCTTTTGTGCATATAATTATTTATATATGTGCTTATAAATGCATGTGCATATATACATGCATGCATATACAAATAAATGCATATATATGTCTTTTTATTTTATTCCTTTATGCATATAAATATTAACCCACATGCACATTAGGGTATATGTGGACATATAAGCGCATACATATAGGTGGCTGGAATTATAATTAATGGTTTGTGGGTTTTTTCCCTTTTTCTTACTGGTATTTTAAACATTCCTACCACAAGTATGGACCAGCTATATAAAGTAATGCATAGCTAAGCTCACAATGGGCTGAGGCAAAGCGACTTAAAAATCTAAGAAACATCCTCTGCTCTTTTGTCCCTGGGCCTCCTCTGTTGACCTCATTGCCGGGGCTGTGGGCTTCAAATACCCCACTGCAGCAAAATCTTATCCATCCCTTCGCTAAGGGAGGAAGGGAGCATGTGCAGGCAGAGGCGAGGGGTCTGTGCCCTCCTTCTCCTGGCCGTGAAGCAGGAAGGGCGCCGTGCCCAGCACAGAGATATCGGGTGGAGGAGGTGGAGCACCGGGCGGCGTGTGCGAGAGGCATTTTGAGAACCGCAAAAGCACCTCGGTGTCAGGGAGCTTGGTTCATCATTATGATTGAGGTCCCTGAGTGTGACTCTGGGGACTGTCACCACATGAGGGTCCGACACCTTCTCAGCCTCAGCCCTGAGCCAGGTCTGGACACAGTGCGAGCTGCACATGGGCTGGGCCTGGCCCCCGGGGGTTGGCTGTGTGGACGAAGCGGGTGTGATTTCTCTCCATGTCCCCTCAGCACTTCCCGTTTCCTTCCAGGGTCTCCAAAGTGATGCTTAATTCTGGGAGTTGTGAAGAAGACGTGGCGTCCTGAGCCAGCCCGTCTGTCGGCCACATGGAGACCTCAGGCCTGCTCAGCTGTCTCTCTGATGGCTTCCAGGCCTGTTTCCGGGATCTCAGGGGTTGACTGGTCCCCAGGAGCTGGGGCCCTCGGTGCTACAGGCTGCAGACAAGAAGGAGGCCTCCATTTCCCATTATGGCCCTGGATGGGGAACAAGCTGGCCACTCTGTGTGTGTGTGTGTGTGTGTGTGTGTGTGTGTGTGTGTGTGTGTGTGTTCCTTGCCTACCTAAACGTCTCCTCTGTACATGAGAGGTTGGGGTCTACCTTGTGCTTTCTAAAGTGAGTGAAGACCCAAGTCCAGGACCCAAACAGTTCAAGTGGGAAGAAGTAGGGAGGGCCCAGCGATCAATGTCAGGCTCCAAGATGGCCGTGGTGTGGGCCCCGGAGAGAACGAATGGTTGTTCATTCATCCCGGTCAGGGTCAGCTTGCTTGCCCAGGGAGAAGGTGCGGCCTCTAGCTGATCCACAGGACGTCTTGGAGGTAGACCGCAGTGCAGAAGGTCTTGGAGAAAAAGGGTGTATGAGCCCGAGACCATTTGTCTCCGCCTGGTTGGGAGGCAGTTTGGCCAGCCCGCCCAGACCTGTCAACAGCTAGAATGTGAGGTGAGCTGGGGCTGGAGGCCTCCCATCTCAACCTCTTGAGTCATCCCTGAAGAAGCTCTTTATCAGCCTGGGAGGAGGCAGCCTCCAGGGGAAGAGGGCTCCCGGGTAAGGCCTGCTGTTGAGCTCGGCCACATCCGGAAGGACTGGCCAGGATGAGCTAGCCCCAGTCCACTCTCCAAGATAACCAAACAAATTACTTCGCCCAAGGGAGTTCTTTAGTGGTCTCCATCTGGGATCCGGGAAATGTCAATGTTCTTCTTGTAAAGCCGGGCTGATTTAACCCTTCCAGTGCCTGACTGGATTCCCCGGGACTGCATCTTTCTCCTACTCGGAACCTCCACCCCCACTCTTCGGAGAGATTCCAAAAAAAAAAAAAAAAAAAAGAACCACCCTCTAAAGGATGGAGCATGGAAACAGTTTGACTTCTGTAGGAAGATTAGGGCTCATTTGGGAGCGGGGAGTGATAACCCCAAGGGAGGATCAGGAGCATGTTCTGCTAAAAAGAAACAGTTATAGTCCTCCAATATGGGAGAGATAGGAGAGAGAGAATGTCCTGCTCCTCCCGTGTCTCGGAATGCTTCAAGGTCACTCCAAAGTGTGGGGAGGTGCTACCTCCCAGGACAGGCTGGTGTGACTGACAAGGAGGTACAGGCTGCCCCGAATGGTGATTCTGGGTTTGGAATCATAAGGGAGGCTGGAATTTTTAGTACGGCCTTGAGAGAAAATATCAGCCCACTCCACCCCACCCCTGGGATGGGAAGAGGGTAGGAGGCTAGCGAAGTAACGAAAAGCTGCTGTCTGCACTGGCCAGGCATAAATTGTTACTTGAATGGCAAAAAGAATAAAAAAAGAGAGAGCGAGAGAGAGAGAGCCCCATAGTGTCCCTGTGCTTGTTTTCTATCTTCCTAACACTCTGTGCCTTCTAGTATATCTAGAAAAGTCCGGATGGGAGTGATTGTGTGAGGACTGCAAGGGGGAATCCTGGAAAATCAAGAGTGGAGTTGAGGGGACCTGAGCAGAGAAGGCCGAGGTCTTGCGACACCCCAGACCAGAATTCCCACCCTAGAAGACCCCCTCATTGACTAACAACTTTGGGGGGGGCTGGTTGTTGGCATTCAGTGTCAAAATTTCCCAAGAACTGCCCAGGAACACATCTCCAACCAGAAGGAGAAAAGTACTCTGTACAGCACTTCTATGCCTGATGGTTTATGCTTCAAAAGGGAATCCAGTTGTCATAAAAGAAATTCAGTTTGCAATCCTGGGGGAAGTTTGCATTATTCTCCTTTGAGTTTGAGGTTTGCTGTTCTTTGAAATTTTTCCGATGTCAACTTCACCAAAGATCATGGGAGATGGTGAAGACGGTCCCTCACACCACACTTTTCCATTCTGTTGCTGTGAGCTACCTGCAGTGATGGCCTGCATGGTGGTTTTAGGGGTGTCAAGAATTTCACTAGAAAATGTTCACATGCTTGTGAAGTTCTTATGCTCTCAGGCAGTGATAAGAGGCAAGCCTGTCACAGACGGGCACCATTATTTGTTTCACTGGTCGCCTTAGTGTTTCGAGACATCTGGGCAGATGGCTCTGCAGCTGCATGAGGACCACCCGAGTGGGCTGCTGCGATGGGTGATCTTGGCTTGGGCTCTGTGAGCTCAAAGCAACTAGAAGAATATCTGATGTGAACGCTACCACCCCTTCCAATGGAGACAGGTCAGGAACTCTGGGGAGCGTGGCCTCTGCAAGGTGTCTCCTAAATTGTCCCAGAACTTTGATCTAATCAGGCATGTGACGCGGGTGGCCAGCCCCAGGGATGAGTTATTGTGAAAGTTCAGAGTAAGCTTTGAAATCTGGGTGCTGTCTACACTTCCTGTGTTTTCTTTGTTTGTTTTTCTTTTGCTTTTCTTGTTCCAGGCTCTCTCTCTCTCTCTCTCTCTCTCTCTCTCTCTCTCTCATCTCTATCTTCATCTCCAATTCCAGGCTCTCAGCTGGGCAAGGGAGGGATGCTGGCCACACTTGCCCAAGGCTCTGAAGGACAAACATAGTTCTACTCCTGGGCTGAAAAGATATTAGATGTGAGCGTCACGAGAGAAGAGTGAGGGAAAGACGAAACTTGGGAGATGTCGGCACAGTGGGTCAGCCCCTATCTCCCCACCTGGTGGGTCAGCTTCCAGTTGTAAGCCTTGGGGACTTTGTGTTTTGTTGATTAAGGGAAGCTGTTTCCCTTACATCCTTTCAAAAATAAATAAACAAAAGGCTGTCCTATCATCTTACAGATGTTGCTACCAACAAACAAAAGTTCAGAGCTCTGGCTATTTCTTTTTCTTTTCTTCCTTTTTTTTTTCAAACTCAGATCAGAAGGCAGAGAAGATGTTAGAGATGGAGAAAGCCTACTCGCTGGTTCATCTATGTCTTATGTTACTCTAACCACCGCCATCACCACCACTACCACCATGTCCATCACCACCATCACCATCTACGATACCATCCCACCAACACCATCATCAATATGACCATCATCACCATCAGTCCTATGACCACCAGCACCATCAGCACCATCAATAGCACCATGACCACGACTACCATCACCATCACCATCACCAACATCATTACTACTATCATCATCTCACCACCACCATCAACATCACCTAGACTGCCACCGACACCACCAGAACCCCACCATCACTAACATAATCACCATCAATACCATCACCACCACCACCATCAGAGTCACCACCACCTACACCACCATAACCCACCATCACTACAATCGTCACCATCATCACCGCCACCACTACCATCACCACCACGATTACCACCATTATCACTATCACCATCACCACCACTACCATCACCTCTACCACCACCATGGCCATCACTATCATCAACATCATCAACAGCACCACCATCACCACCACCGTCACCATCACAGTCACCATCGTTTACATCACCATAAACCCACCGTCACTACCATCACCACCAGCAACACCGTCACTACTATCATCACTACCACTATCACACCATCATCACCACCACAACCATTACCATCACCATCACAGTCACCATCGCTTACATTACCCTAAGTCCACCATCACTACCATCACCACCAGTAACACCATCACCACCACAGTCACCATCACTTACATTACCCTAAGTCCATCATCACTACCATCAACACTATCACCACCATCACCATCACAGTCATCCTCACCCCATAACCATAACCACACCACCACTACCACCACCATCACCATCCCAGTCACCATCACTTACATTATCCTAAGTCCACCAGCAACACCATCACCACTACCATCACTACCAATATTACCATCATTACCATAATGACCATTATCAACACCACCATTATCACCTCTACTTCAGGAATCCCTGCTGCCACTTCTACCCCCACCCTCCAGCCGCAATTGCCCCCCCCCAAGTACCCCTTAGGAACACCAAAGTTAGGGGGTGTCAACCTTTACCAAAGATTCACACTAGTCTGTTGCACCAGATGGCAGCTGCTGAGCCGACAGATGCATTATTCCAGCTGATGGGATGGAAAACGTGAATTAAACTCGAGGTCATTTCCAAGTTCTTGGATGACAGCTGCGACTGGAGCTGGAAGCCCTGGCCTCTCATCTGCCCTCTGTCATTTGCCAGCTGAGTGACCCTGAGCAAGTCCCTCCTCTTTGGGGTCTCAATGTCTTATATATAAAATGGGGATAATGGAAGCCCAAGGCCTTAGAGAGTTTAAAGGGGAAAACACATGTAGAATCTACCACATTACTCGACTAATGAAAGATGCTACAACATCCCCTCTTTTGTCCCTCTCTCTCGTCTTTCTTCTGTTTTCTCCTCTCTTTGTTCTTCCCATTCTCCCTCTTCTCCTTACTTCTAGATCTGATCCTCAATCTATCTCTGAACCGCAAAATCAGTCCAAGAACCATTAATATAATATCAAATACTCATGACTACTCCTTCAGCTCCCACACCCTCTGTTTACAACACTCTCTTTTTTTTTTTTTTTTTTTTTTTTTTTTTAGGTACTGGGGATTGAACTCAGAGGCATTCTACCTCCGAGCTACACCCCAGCCCTATTTTTTATTCTTTATTTTGAAACCGAGTCTCACTAAGTTGCGGAGTGCCTCACTAGGTAGCTGAGGCTGGCCACCAACCCGGATCCTCTGGTCTCAGCCTCCCGAATGCTGGGATTACAAGAGTGCGCCACCACGCCCGGTGACACTCTCTCTTTTCTCAAAGAGGAGAGAAGTTAATCCCGGAACCCAGACGCCCAACACATGGAAGACGGCCGAGGGCCATGGCGGACACCGAAGGAAGGAGGTCCAGTTCTCGAGAGTAAGGCCAGGCTTGCACAAGGGCCAGTGAAGAGGTCAGGCTTCGTGTCTCGTGCCTTCCAGGAGAGCTCACAGGGCGAGCAGGTGGGGGAAGGCCGAGGCTTCCTGAAACAGCCTGCCAACTTCGTATTGCAGCTGCTCGCCGGAGCGCTGGCTGTGGGAGCTGTTTGCTTTGGCCAGATGCGCTACACAGAAACACTGGGAGGACAGCGCTGGGGGAGGGGAAGGGGCGGGCCGGAGGGGGCCTTCTGGCATTTTCAGCAGAGGAAAAGTTGGCTTTACAGGTGGTGTCGGGCCTCTGGCTGCCTCGAGGAGCCAGCTGTGACTTGGGTCCAGATGCTGGTCCCTAGGGACGTGGGATGCTGCTGCTGAGCATCATGGGAAGGGCGGCCAGGCGTGTAAATGCGGAAGTGGACAGGTCATTTTGTGAAGGTCGAAGGGTCCCAGGAGAGCCAACGTGATGGCGCCTTTTGCTGGTCTCCATTTGGGTTGAGTTTTGGGGGATGGCAAAGACCTATGTCTCCTGTGCATATGTGTGCTCTCGACTCAAGAGCGGAGATGATCTGGTGCCGGGGACAGGGACAGTGTGGCAGAGGGTGGCATTGATAAATGTGGCAGATCCCACAGGCATTCCGGTTGGCCCTCCCTCTTACCATTTTTTTACTTCATTGCCATAATAAAATAAGATTTCTTGAGCACCCTGTGCCACTCAAAAGTGTTAAGTGCTTTACCTGGGTAATCATGTTCAGTCTTTAAAAAACAAATTCAGAGCCAGACATGGTGGCGGGGCGCAAGCCTGTAATCCCAGTACTTTGGAGGCTGAGACAGGAGGATCGAAGGTTCAAGACCAGACTCAGCAACTTAGCAAGACATTCAGCAACCTAATGAGAACCTGTTTAAAAGAAAACCAACAAACAATAAAACCCAAAAAGCAAACAAAAAACCCCCCAAATTTAAAAAGGGCTTGGAGGTAAAATGCCTCTGGGTTCAATCTTCACTAACACACACACACACACACACACACACACACACACACACACACTTTAGTATTGATGACCCTAAAGCTCATGCTACTCTGATGAGGTGGGTCATAAGGTTACCTACCTCATGAGGTGAGAGGTGATCTTTGGACCCAGACCTCTCTGCCTAGAGACTTGGATTCTTATGCTACACAGGGAGCCATGACAGCTTGGCAGCAACTTACCATAAGGTCCACCCAAAGATGGAACATCACATAGGAGCCGGGTACAGTGGTGTACACCTGTCATCCCAGTACTTGGGAGGCTGAGACAGGAAGATCGCAGGATTGAGGCCAACCTCAGCAATTTAGCAAGACCCTCAGCACCTTAATGAGACCCAATTTCAAAATAAAATTTAAAAAAGGGCTGGGGGTATAGCTCAGAGGCAAAATGCTCCTGGGTTCAATCCCCAGTACCCTTCCCCCTAACAAATAAATAAAAAAGAACTTCTGTGTGAGCTGTGTCAACTGAGAAAACCCACCCTGACTTTCTGGAAGCCCCCAGATTGTGACAGCTCCTTCCCTGATGGATGGCAATCGATTGTTCCTGGTGTTTTGATCATGTACCTCGTTGCCCTCTGTGGGAAATAAATACTCAGAAGAATATTTTTACTTACTCTGCTCTCTCAGAACTGCTGGGAGGGGAAGCTTTGGCTGCGGAGATTGTCCGAGGCTGGGGGGGGGGAGGGGCTCAGGACCAATGAAGAGTGGCTAGGAGAGAGACCAGCCTCACCATCACTTCGATCATTTAGAAGAAACCCAACTGAGTCTAGTTCCTCTTGACTTCCGGTCACCACAGCAGGCCCCTCTGCCTGCCAGGTCACCAGCCCATCAGGACAGAAGAGTACAGAAGAGCTCGAGGCCCCATCCTCTGTCCAGGGAGGAAGTTGGGATTTGAAGACTCCAACCCGGAGCCTGACCCCAGCCTGGAACTCAGCTGTCTTCTTCTCCTCCTCCTCCCCCTCTTTCCTCTGGTCTGACTCTCTGGAGAGAGGAAGGTTCAAAAATAAGAGGCTAACACACCCTCAGCCAGTGCTGGAAAGAGGGAAATGTGTTTGACATATGCTCACCCCTAGTGTGCAAGGGCTCCCAGCAGGATGCAATTAATGATCAAGGGGGAGGAGGGATTGCAACAATATGTTTTGTTTGGTCTTCTTCTTCTTCTTCTTCTCCTCCTCCTCCTCCTCCTCCTCCTCCTCCTCCTCCTCCTCCTCCTTCTTCTTCTTCTTCTTCCCCCCTATATGTCTAGCTCCTGGAGTTTGGCAGTATTTCCTGGTGGGGAGAGGAGAGGATCATCCTGAGGACTTGTCAGCAAATAGCTGTGTGCGTGGTCTCAGGTGTGAGTGGAGAGTGAGCTCAGAGTGTGTGGCTCCCCTTGCAGAAGAGGAAAGCTGGGGTGTAAACTGGAAGCCAGCTGGAGGGCACTGGAACGTCCTTCTCAGGTTTGATCTTTTGAGCCTCTGGGTTAATATGGGAGAAAGAGAGGGGGGGGGAGGAAGAAGAAGAAGAAGAAGGAGAAGAAGAGAATGAGGAGGAGGAGGAGGAAGAGAGAGAAAGAGAAAGGAAATAAGGAAGGGAGAAATGGGAGAGAGAAAGAAAGAATGAAAGAAAGAGGTAGAAAGAGGAAGGGAGGAAGAAAAGAGAGAGAAAGAAAGGGAGAAAAGAGAGAGAGGAGGAAGGAGAGAAAGAAAGAAGGAAGGAAGGAAAGAAAAAAAGGGAAAAAAGAAGAAAAATAGAGAAGTACTGAAGGGTAACTAAAGTTATTTAAAACTGCTTACAAAAAATAATAAAATAAAGTATTTAAAAACTGCTTAATGGTAGGCTGAGAAACTCACAAGCACCTAAGCCTTGAAGGTGGTCAGCATTAAAAATGGATGCAGAGAGGCATCAGATGTGCTAGTGCACGCCTGTAATCCCAGTACTTGGGAGGCTGAGACAGGAGGTTCGAAGATTTGAGGACAGCCTCAGCAGCTTAGCAAGACCCTGTTTCAAAACAAAAAAAAAATTAAAAAGGGGGAGAGGCTGGGGGAATAGCTTAGAGGTACAATCCCCTGCTGTAACACACACACACACACACACACACACACACACACACACACACACGCAGGCAGTAGGACTTTGTTCTACTTCTTTAAAAGGCAAGTTTGGTTCCTGACCATATTAAGACCCTAGAAAGCCAAAACGCTCCTTCTTCTGAGGGAATCCTGTTTATTTCAGAGTCACTACATCCCACCAGGTTTTCCTACGCCATGAACTCATGGTGTGATGGCAGGAGAGGTGGACGGTCAGTGGCTCCCTCCTCCCACGAGCGCCCGGCCTGTGCAGCCATCTACTGCTGAGGATGCTGTGTGCCGACAGGAGACCCCAGGAACCCCTGGCTCCTTTCCTTTGGCAATGCCTTGGATATGAAGTGTTCCCCTAAGACTCACATGTGGAAGGCTTGGTCCCCGCAGCAGCAACGTGCAGAGACAGGGCTTGGAGGGAGTGTTTGGAGGGCTCTGAGGCGGGACCTGGTGGAAGGAAGCAGGTCACTGAGGGTGTACTCTGGAAGGGTCCTTGTCCCCGGCCCTTTTCTATGTCTCTCTCTGTCTCTCTTTTTTTCTCTCTCTCTCTCTCTGCTTCCTGGTCGCCACGGGTAAGCAGCTTTCCTCCACCTTGCCTATTATTGCATTTAGCATTCTCACCACTATAATCTCAATATCTGACAATGGATCTTAAAGGAGGAAAGATTTATTGGGGCTCCTGGTTTCGGTCTATAAGGCCAGCTCCAAAGCATAAATGGCAATGGTAGCGGCGGCGGGGTATGCGGAGGGACACTGCTCTACATCACGGAGGCTGGAAGCAGAGAAAGTAAAGGGAAGGACCCTGTGGATAGATATAGACCCCAAGACCACACCCCCAATGGCCAAGGCCCGCCTCCTACAGCCATGCCCCTCCCCTTCCTAGGTTACCACCCAGTAAATCCATTGAAGTCATTAATCCAAGAATGGCTTTATCCCATGGGGAGGTTAGAACTCTCAAGATTCAACTATTTCACCTCTGAACATTTTTTGCATTGCTAGTACATGAATTTTTTTGTTTTGTTTTGTTTTTTCCCCCAGGGGACATTGCATGTATCGAAAACCTAATGATGCCTCCTGCCCCGACGTTCTACTTCATCTCGGGCCCAACACGATGGAGGCAGCCCACCACGAACTGGGATCTCTGACTCTATGGGCCATAAAAACGCTTTCCTTCTTTCAGATGATTTTCTCAGGTATATGTCTCAGCAACGGGAAGCCGACTAACATACTTTCCAATCCCCTAGGGAAGATAAAGGGAAATAAGAGATGAAAATCAACCGGGTCGTAAGATGTCTGGGAGAGCTCAGATATAAGATGATCTGAATAACTCTGCATGTGTGGATGAGTTGGGGAAAGTGTTTTTCCTGGGATGGTTTAGACTGGAGTCATAACAATACTCAACATCTATCTCATCTCAAACAGCACCTGTGTGATATCCTTTGGGATTCTTGATTAACATGTCAGGAGCTGTATAGACTTTCAAAGGCCCCATTTTATAAAGAAAATCAAGCAAACAAGTCTTAGAGAGTTAAAATGGCTTGAGTCGGTCCCATTGCTTACAAGGGTTAGGGCTGGGACCAGATACGAGCGCTGAGGGCCTATGGGCTTCTTTTATTCCAGTCTAGTTTCCCTCCCCTTTCCCACGGTGTAGGGAGATGACCTGGATGCTGTGGTAATGATTAAGTGGGCGGGGTTGGATGAAGCCCAGCTGGAAGGTCTTAGGTCTTACCCTTTCCCTTCCTCTCCTAAAGGAGGAGATTTCCTGGAAGCTCAGTATCCTGGATACTCACTCGGTTATGCCCGTAATAATCAGTTCCTTGTACTCTTCGTATAGAGTGAGGAAGCTGGAGGAAAGAAAACAGATGCCCTTTCTTCTTTCTTCCTGGGTGTCTGCAGGTTCGCCTGGTCTGCTCTGGGGAGGTGTTAGCTGTAGGATCATTTGATCTGCGGGGAGCTTGTGTGTTCTGCCATCTTGCTCTATGATACCAAAGCTGACATCAGACCATCTGGGTGTGGACTCGAGAGAGTTAGGGGCCAAGGCAACACTTTCCAAGCTAAGACCCTTGAGCATTTCAAAGATCAGCCCTAGCCGGACATGGTGGCACATGCTTGTAATCCCAACATTTGAGAGGCTGAGACCGGAGGATCCGGGTTCGCGGCCAGCCTCAGCTACCTAGTGAGGCCCTCTGCAACTTAGTGAGACCCTGTTTCAAAATAAAGAATAAAAAATAGGGCTGGGGGTATAGCTCAAATGTAGAATGCCCCTGAGTTGAATCCCCAGTACCAAAAAAAAAAAGACCAGCCCTGGGAGAATAAGTGGTCAGGAAGGCCCATTTGGAAATGCCCTGGGTCCAGCCAGACACTGGGGATTGGAAAAAGGACTGCTAGCCAGCGCTAGCCAGCATGTCTGTGTTCCTGTTTCTTACAAGAGGAGGAGGTGCAGCTTGGCTGAGAACAGAGAGGTTTGCAGGCCTAATAGCTGATGGGCGAGGGCGACTGGGGCCAAGAGAAGAATTCCACATTTCTCTGCCCATCCCATCCCTTGTCCAATCTCCGAATCCTCCCCTCCCTTTCCCCGCATGACCATCAGTGTCATAGAAAAGCCTTCAATAAATATTAGCACAAGACGACTCCAGTACCGCATGCCTCACTTGCAGTATCACCCCAGCCTTTGGGTGCCTGGCCCCTTGCGAGGTTTATGGAGAATTCCAAAACGGGGAGTGACCTTAAAATTCTTGTTGTCCAACTTTCCCTCCTAGGACTGAGAACCTAGCGCTGCCTGCCTGGGCCCCAGCTCCCCCTGCGTTTCCCCCAGGGCCACTCAGGTTCCTTTGCACCTCGCCAGGGAATTAAGAGCTATTTTAGGTGCCCTAGGCTTCCAGGCAGTGGAGGTCCAACAAAGCTACCCTGGGTGGGACAAACCCTCAACCTTAATCTTGGCCCTGGAAGTGAGGGTTGCTTGAATACAACGGCTGTTTATGCAAATCCCATGCAAAGCAGGGCGACTGGATTAACCGGGAGGGAAAAAAAATAATAATCCCGTGGTTTTTCTGAGCACTTCCCAGGCTCAGTGGTGGCTACAGGAAAGATGAGGTTCTTTTTTTTTTTCTTTCTTTTCTGTTTTTGAAACTTCTCTTTGGCACAGGCCACCTCAGCCAGGACGGAGTCCTTCTCCCGACTGACCTGGCTCTGTCCAGCTGCGGGGCCTGTGTGTGGACAGGGAGGTTTGTTCTGAGCTGGGTCCACAGGGGTCTGTTGGAAGTCACCACACCTCGGACAGGCCTGCCAAGGTCCCTGTGGGCGGTGAGCCTGGGGAGGTGGCTGGCAGAGATCGGGACAGGGAAGGCTTCTTCCAGGGACCCTTGCTTAGCCAACCCCAGGGTGTCTCACCATTAGCCAGGTCGGAGAAAGGAGCACCTCTTTTGGGTGGGAATCTTCTGTTCATAAGATTCTGGATAGCCTATTTGAAAACACGGCCAGTTGCCATTTGACATCCGCAGAGACTCCAGCTCAGCCACTCGGCTTGCATATTTATGCAAAACAAAATGCAAATGAGTCCATTGAACCCTTTGTCTATATCCGGCCAAGCTGGAAACCTGGGTCTCCCCACAGACTCCCGGGGCCTTTGTCCTCTCCAGAAGGGCTTTTCTAAGTAGGACATGGAGTCTCTGAAACTTTGCTGGTTCTGGGAAATTCAACTTAATAAAGATGTTTTCTGAGTTCCTACTAAGTGCGAAGTACCTTGTGAGGTTCTTAGTTGCAAAGAAGAAAGAAAATATAAAGTTATGGTCTTTGAAGAGCTCATGATATCTTTAATAAGATTTCCTGATCTGGTTAGTCTCTCATTTAAGTATTCATTCAACAAACGGGCATTGAGCACCTGCAGGGCATCAGCTCAGCATGAACAAGTAGAGAAACTGTGAGAATATAATTGTATATTTTCTGTCAAAGGAATAGCTTGATTTAACTCGTCATTTTAGAGACTTAGATTCCTTCACAAAATCAGCATCTTTTAAGAGAGTGTAGAGCCAGGTGTGGTGGCGCATGCTTGTAATCCCAGTACTTGGGAGACTGAGACCAGAGGATCCGGGTTCGTGGCCAGCCTCAGCTGCTTAGTGAGGCCCTCTACAACTTAGTGAGACCCTGTTTCAAAGTAAAAAATTAAAAAAAAAAATAGGACTAGGGGTGTAGCTTGGAGGTAGAATGCCCCTGGGTTCAATCTCCACTTCTGCAAAAAAAAAAAAAAAAAGAGAGAGAGAGATTGTAGGTGCTGACCCTCCCCCATCTTCCCCTGTAGCTGACCAGGAAGAATGTGAAGATGTAATTCCCACCAATAAGAGTTCAGCGCAGGGGGAGCTTTGTGTTAAGGATATAATAACCACCTCGTTCTTCCTCAGGTGTCCTCTCTGGCATACCTGGGAGCACCCTTTTTTGCAAAAAAGTAAAATCTCCTTGCCAAGCAATTTTCGAACATGTGCCTTTTCTTGAAGCTATGAAAAGTTATTTCTAACAGAGCCATCCTGCCCTTGTGAGCTTATGTCCTAACAGAGGAGCCAGACAACAAGAGACGATTGTATAGACAAGGACAACATGATAACTGACGGCGAGAACAGCAGGGGAAGGTTTTACTATAGCAGAATTGTAGGATGGCCTCGGTTTGGTAAGTCTTTATAACAGTTAAATCTACTTTTTTGAATGAATTTAAAGCAGTCACTAAAAGGGTGAAGGCAGGAGATGCTTTGGGCTTATCATCTCTGTCCTTGTTTGCCTTAATTGAAGTAAGGATGTTTCACTAGTTAATGAATTCCATAGATATCTGCTGAAGGCATGCTGGGATCACTAGTGCTTTAGGTACTGGGGATTCCTAGACCAAGTACTCCGGCTCTCAGATGCTAAGCAAGCTCAAGTCAATGAGAGGCTGGAGGATGGAGAGAAGTGAGCCCAGACAGTCGTCGCAGTGACATAGGGTAGGAATCCGGCGGTGGCAAAGGTGACATTTGAAGGAAGCACAGCCCAGGTGCCAGGGACAGCAGGAGTGATGGATTGGATGAGCCTGGTGGGTTTGAGAGGCCAGCACGGGGCTAGGTGGGGGAGGTCAGCTGGGGAAGGGGCTGGGCCAAGGGGAGTAGGCAAAACTTGCATAAATGAACAGGAAGCTTAGGGTGGATTTCAACTACAGGAGGGACCTGGTCAGGCTTTATGGGTTATGAAAGATCTCTTGGGTTTCCAAGTAGTGGTCAGACAGTAGGAAGGCAAGAGGAGAACCTGGAGAAGCACAAGATTATTGCAGTACTTTGAGCAAAAGGTAGTGGCAGATTTTACTTGGGGAAGGGGGCATCAGGATGCTCATGTAATGCAAATGGGCAGTCTCCACCTAATTTGGAAGGGACAGCTCACCTGACAGGCTAATAGGTTGGATGCAGAGGGGGCAGAGAGATAGGAGAAGCAAGATCAACTCCTAGGTTTTTGTCTTGACCGAGGGAATAAATGGTGGTGCGGCTTTGTGCCTTGGGAAGGTTGGGAAGGGATGGTTGGAAGGGGATCCTGAGGGGTGCTCAAGATGTCCGAAGATCAAGATGCCTCTTAGACATCCGATTGGTGCTGCCGACAAGGAAGCTAAGTAGAGCTCTGAGCGCACCGCTGGTGCACACTGCTCTGACACACATCCTCCCTCTGTTGCATGAGGAGGCTGGGTGAGGTGAGGTGGGGTCTTGGCCTCTCTTGGGAGAGGAGCTGGTCTGAGGATCAGGGCCAGGTATGTCCTCTGCACTTTTTCAAGGCTGCATCAGGCCTGGCAGACCCTGTTCCTGCTCACGGCCAGTGTCCCGACCTCCCCCACCGCTGCCAGCTTCATGCCACAGAGATGCCTCTCTGGAAATCTAAGGGCATGCTGGGAGCCCCAGGTGCTCATTCCCAGGAGGGCCAGCGACAAGGCCATGGGGAAAAAAGCAGCTTTACAATAGCTCATGGCATTGCAGACAAAGAAACTAAGACCTGAAGAAGAGACATGCTTTGACCAAGGTCGTCAGTGCCCATGAGCCTCGAATCTTGCGTCTCACTTGGTTCCTGGGGCATCCTTTATGTAGAACATTGCAGACAGGGCTGCCACAGATGTGCTGTCCAGGAATGTGACCTAAGCACCGGGTGAGCTCCCTGACACCCACCCCGTGTGTGCCTTGATGGGTCTCAGAAGGCAGAGCAGCAGGAGCACTGAGATAACTCACCTTCTGCTGCTTTGCATGATGTTGTTTATGCTGACAGTGACATTTGTCAGCTCATGGGTGAACACAGCAACCAATCAGACCATGAGAAAATAAGGTGGAAGAGCTGGGTGCAGAGGTGCATGCCTGTAATCCCAGTACTTGAGAGGCTGAGATAGGAGGATTGCAACTTTAGGGAGACCCTGTCTCAAAATGAAAAATAAAATAGGTCTGGGGGTGTAGGATGGAGTTAGAATGCTTCTGGGTTTAATCCCCAGTAGCAAAAAAAAGAAAAGAAAGGAAGGAAGGAAAGAAGGGAGAGGGAGGAAGGAAGGAAGGAAGGAAGGAAGGAAGGAAGGAAGGAAGGAAGGAAGGAAGGAAGGAAGAAAGGCAGTAAACAAGGAAGCTAAAAAGGGGAACATTGCTATTGGTATGTTGGTAAGATGTTTTCATTTCTAGGGTTTTTCTTTGTGAGGCTGGAGTGACTGGGAAGCAGACGATGGGTTTCTAAAGCTAGTTCTCTGTGGACTCCAGCACTACTGCCAATGAGGAAGCCCGCTCTGCGTGTCAGGAGACATCTTCAGATATGCAACTTTGAAACTTGAGTTTTCAGAATAAATGCTGGTTACACTGCCATTAAAAAGGACTAAATAGTAAATAGTTACATGCATGACCTGGAGTTTGGGGGATGGTTCCAAGATTTTCCATGCTGAGGATGGGATGTGCTCAGGCAATGTCCAAACTACAGATCAGTTGTCCCATAGCTTCAGTTCAGAGTGAAAAAAACAAAAAATAAAAACTGGGAAATCTGACTGTGAGGCAGGCCGCAGGGAGCCTCCCTTTTTTCAGGAGCAACAGTGGTAGGTGGTGACCAGGGCGCACCGATATTCTGGACTTTGAGAGGTGAAGTGACTGATCATTTGTGACTTATCGTCACACAATTCAGTAACAAGACAATCCCATATCCCCCCACACCTGGAGATAAAACAAATGAGGCAAAAAGAGTGACAATGACCAAGGTTAGGGGCCAGCTGGACGGATGTTCCTTGTGTTGTTCTTTGCATTTTCTTGCAAGTTTTGAAACTGTTGCTACCAAAAAAGCTGAGAAAATGCTTTTGAGTGGAGAGGCCACTGCCGTCCGTCTCCTTTTTAAGGATAGCATTTCTTATATTAGCTGATTTTGTCACTCGGTTGGTGACAAATATACCCGGTGACAATTGAATTTCGAAGTTCTCCTAGATGCTAGGAGAAAGCATACAATCACACATTAGTAAACAAAGACCTATTGAAGTTAGCCATCAGAAGTAGGAAGAAATGAAGTCAAACTTCCATCAATAAAGAAGGCAGAGCTGGGTGTGGTGGTGCACGATTGTAATCCCAGTACTTGGGAGGCTGAGACAGGAGGGCCCAGACTCGAGGCCAGCCTCAGCTACTTAGTGAGGCCCTCTGCGACTTAATGAGACCCTGTTTCAAAATAAAGAATAAAAAATAGGGCTGGGGATGTAGCTCAGAGGTTGAATGCCCTGGGTTCAATCCTCAGTACTGCAAAACAACAACAACAAAAACAAAACAAAACAAAAAATAAAATAAAGAAGGCAGGAGAGAAGGTGATTGGGGCCAGAAGAGGGAAGACATAAAGGGGAAAGAAAGCCTTTCTGGGTTCATGCAGTTGGAAGAGACTCAGCATAGCACAAATTGTTCTTCCTGCTTCTTCTATAGGAAAATGAAGAGAGAAGGGAGATCAGAGATAGACACTAAAATGTGAAGAAATGACACTATCCATGTAAGGGTGAGACAGAGGTCTCAGCAGGCCAGAGACGATCTTCTTCCTCAAAGCAACTGATGAAAGTCATAGCTTTAAAACAACTGCAATGGGTTTTTATGCCTGGCATTTAAAATTTTTCAGTAATAATAATCATAAGGCTAGCTACAACATTTAATGAATCATCCTTGAATCCCAAGGTCATAAGAGAAGTGTTTGACTTTGCTAGACAGAGAATTGCAAAGAAATTCCTTTATCAAATGTAGATCCAAGGGTAAGGTCAACATTGGGCTTCCAAGAAATGAAATGTTCTTTGGAAAGAAATGATATCCATTTGGGTGTTGCTTTTAAAGATATGCTTAATCCTTTTATTACTCCTTTAAGCTGCCGAATAAGGTTTCCATATTCATTTGAAAAGTAAGGTGTGAAAAAGTATCCTTCTGCCTTTATATTTAGATTAAAATAAAGGGAGCCGCTCAAATCTTGAGTTGATTTTCTCTGGCTGGGGGCAAGGTACACCAGAGATCATGATTCTTCTGATCATGTGAGTCTCCTGTGTAGACAAAGAGCGCAAGACATAGATACAATTAAGAAACTGAGTTTGGGATCAGACAGAACCCTGAGGGAATCTGCATTCCACTTGCTCACTGTATAGAGAATCTTAAATCAGCGATTTACCCCCTCTGTCTGGCATGGTGGCACCTGCATGTAGTTCCAGTACGTGAAATACTGAGACAGAAGGATCACAGGTTCGAGGATAGCCTCAGCAATTCAGTGAGATCCTGTTTCAAAAACAAAAACAAAGGCCAGGCATGGTGGCATGCACTTGTAATCCTAGTACTTGGGAGGCTGAGACAGGAGGATCACAGGTTTGAGAACAGCCTCAGCAATTTAGTGAGGCTGTCAGCAACCTAGTGAGATCCTGTTTCCAAATAAGAAATAAAATTGGTCTGGGAGTGTAGCTCGGAGGTAAAATGCTTCTGGGTTCAACTCCCAGTTCCACAAAAAAATAAATGAATGAATAAATAAATAAATAAATAAATAAATAAATAAGAATAGGACTGGGGTATAGTTCAGAGGTAGAATGCCCCTAGGTTCAATCCCCAATACTCTTCTCCAACACACACACGAAAGTATATTCTTCATAGAATTTGTGATGCTTCAGTTTCTAAGTGGTTGAAGTAATTAGCATAGTATCCAAAATACAGCAGGCTTTCCATAAATAACACCTATTATTAATGTTGCTTACCTTGAAAGAAAGAGCAAATAGACCCCAGAGACTGTATTCAACTGACAACCTTAGACACATCTCCCTGCCGCAAGAATGGTCTCCTCATGACTCAGACTCAGCCGATGGCTCTCAGGAAACCTCATTCTGCGGGTGTCTTTCCTGCAAGAACTTCTTCAGACACACCTGCAGCCTTCTTTTGGGACTGTGACACACAATACCCCCCTCCTGAAACCACATGCTCTTACTTTGAAGGACTTGAAAATATCCATGGTCTTAGAATTTGGGGGTTAAGTCCTGGGGAAAAGGGGAACGAGAATGGACGGGAATGCCACATGAGAAAAAAAAATAGAGAAGTAATATTCTGCCCCTGCTCAGGAATACCTGGCTCCAAACACCAGCGATGGCAGGCAGGTGAGCAAGTCAGGGCCCCGGGACGCTTTATGGTGTATAATAACTATTGCAGCTGTGCAAGCAGAGATCAAAGATCAAATCAAATTTCAAGCTGCGGGGACCTCAATCCAATCACCTGCAGAGGTCAGGGAAAGGAATTTTCTTCCCTGAAGAGCCCCGAGATTGGCGGAATTCCCAACAGGGGGAGTTTGGCGCTGCCTGGAAGGATCACATTACTGGCTACTGCCCAGAAGCAAGGGAACGGGGCCTCAGGGTGGATGGTACTGGTGGGGCCATTCGATTGTCCCCTGCAGAGTGTCTGCCAAATAGAATGGAGAAACTCTGGGAGAGCCCAGAGCCCTGGGGATCCAAGGGCTTCAGTAGGGGTGCTGCTCAAAAGTCTCCTTTAGAAGGGACCTTGGATGCTGAACATTAAAACCCTTGTGGGTGCTATGATGGTTTCTACTGCGTCCTCCTTGGAAAGGAGGCATGTGATGGAGGAGGCCAGGGTGAGACAGGACTTCTGCTAGCAGGAGGTTGGGCTTGACCTCAGGGCCATCCATTTTTTTTGCAGCCCTCCTCCCCATAGCTGAAACACACACACACACACACACACACACACACACACACACACACACACACGGGTTAGTGAAGCCAGGAAGCCCAGGCTTGTGCCCAGCTTTGTGAACCCCTTGGTTCAGTGTGTTCTCCTGGAGACAATTCCATGGGGTGCAAAGGCGCACTCTTGCATGCCTGCAGAGTTGGAGAGCAGCAGGTGCCTCCAGGGTTAGCTCGGAGGGGCTCCGGAGACACCGTGTGAACTCGAATCCACCACTCAGCCCTCTCTCTTCGCCTTGCCTGTCCCCTTTCCCACAGGATGAGGTCCCACTTCCGTGAGACAATTAGGAAGATTTGTTGCCATGGTGGAATTTAATTCGATGACAAAGAGAGAAGAAAGAGATTGAGAGGATTGCTTTCACACGACACCCCAATGGGGGCTCCCATGGTCTGTATCAGAGGGTACTTTTCAGGGTGAGAAGGCTCGGGGTGGGTGGTGTCTTCACGTGAACACGGAGAAGCCAGTGAGGGTGAACTTGGCTGCTTGGGCTGTGGACGTCAATCAAACTAATGTGTTGGGGGGGAGGGGGGAGGAAGTTTGTCACCCGTTTTAATATCAGAAATTCCTTTACGTGGGTGGTAACTGGGGAACAGCTGTAGGTAGCTGAATCATAGCCCAAATCCTTGCAAAAACGCTGGTGGGACCCCTGCCAACAACCCAGCAATGGCTTTTCAAGCCGGAGTGGAGCAAGTTCCCCTAAGGAAGGCGAGGTGGGGGTGGGGTGGGGGAGGCTGGGGCGGGGGTGGGGGGAGTGGTGGGGGAAGCGAGTTTTTAAAAAGCTGAGTTTTGAAGCCGGTGCATATTTAATAGGATTAGAACACATGAGTTAGAGGCTGAAAATTCTCAACCTGCCTCGTTAAACAGTCAGCCTGCAGGAAAGGCCCCTTCTCGGAGCTGCCCAGGCAGAAAAGCAAGCCGGGAGGCCAGAGAAACACCTGGGCCCTTTCCAGAGGTGGCCAGGAGGGAGTTTTTGGAAGTCCTTTTTCTCCTTTGTCCCCTCTCTCGCTGCCGCCCCGAAGCTGCCTTTCTTCCCATTGTAGCCCCAGCTGGGTCCATTAACACACCCAGTTTGTCAATAATGCCTTCCGTGCCCTGTACCTGTTTGACTTGGCCCCGGCTGGTGCACCCACAGCCTTGGTCAGTCGTGCTGGGCCAGCGGGACCCAGCCCTGACCTCAAGGTCTATTTGGATCCTTGCTGGCTGTGTCTCTGAACTTGGGGTTTTCAGGTGATGGGCGGTGGGGAAGGGGTAGGCTGAACAGGCTCATTTTCCTTCTTCTAAATACGGATCTCTGTTTTGTTTGCCGTGTGACTTCAGCCCGCGGTTACAGAAGGCTGAGCACCTTGCTGGAGGTGGCTGGGTGTCTCCTGACTCAGGCCCCTGTGCTAACTCCGAGAGTGACTTCAGTTGGGACTTCTCACCTCCTGGGCCTCATTTTCATTCAGTGGCCATAGGTTGTTCACGCCTTTCTTAAGAGAACTGTCCAAGCCAGCAGAAAGGAAGAACCAGTCCCAGCATTGTCAGGGCTCTTCGGTGCAAGACCTTATGCAAATCAAATCATGAAGGCCAGGGATTACCTGTGCAACCGTGTTTACAAGACTGAGGACCTACTGGGTGCTTCCTGCTTCTGCACCCATCCCATTTCAACTCTCTAAACCACCTGTTCGGTCTTTACAATGTCCTAGGTCTCCGCCTCCTTAGCAGTTGAAAGAAATACAGCCACTCAGAAAATAATGACTAGAAGTTGAGGCTCAATTATGTAAGTCACCTCCTTCCTGGATTGTTCGTTGCACAAACTGTTCTCTCCCCATCACGCTAAGTTGGAAAGAGAAGAGTCAACTTGCCCTGAAAACCGGGAGGTGATGTCTCGCTTTTAGTCCTTAAAAGAACATAGAGACTGGAGCTCAAAGATGAACAACCCAAGTTTCAGGACTGGATGGACTTGGGTGCAGATCCTGGCCCTGGCTTATGAACTGCCCCAACTGCAGAGAGGTGGCGGGGCTTTCTACTCTTCAGCTTTTTCGACTCTGGAAATTGGTCAAAAAGTAGAGATCATGTGATAAAACAAAACTGGAACCTAGTTGGTAAGCAAAGCCGTTTGTAATGTACTTTGTAAGCAGAGACATACTCTAATACTCTATGTCCCTAAAACATTATTAATAATAGCCAACATTCAGCGAGCTTTATACATGGGTTAGGCACTGTGGTTAGTCATTTTGGGGGTGTGCTGGGGATTGAATCCAGACATCTTCCACTTCTAAACTATGCTCCCACCTTTTTTTCATTTTTTAGTTGGAAACACGGTCTCACTAAGTCGCTGAGGCTGGCCTGGAACCTGCGATCCTCCTGTCTCAGCCTCCCACATACTGGGATTACAGGCGTGCCCCACCACGCCCAGCCTGCCTTTAGTATTTTACCTGATTCATTTGCTGCCCCGGCAGCCTGCTCATCTGTATCTCTCGTCTCAGTTTAGGCACCAATTTCCCAAGTCTTCTTTCCTAAGTTGACACCCAGACCCAGATCTCGGAGTACCTAAAGATCCAGACACACACCGAGAGGGGCTTGGAGGTCTGAGAAGGTCCCAGAGGAGGTTCTGGGCTTGGAACAACCCAAAGGGATTCTTGAACCCGGGGAGAGGCGGGGCTCCAGCGCCCGGATATGGGCTCAGGAATCCAGGGAAGCGGGGATCATTCCCACAGCTCTGGGGAGTCCTGAGCAGTGTGTGTCCTGCCGGCTGTGTCAACACAGAAACCAAATACACGGATGGCTTCCAGGGCCCACCAGATGGCAACCAGCACACTGGCTGAGGAGGCCTCTGCTCCTACTCTTCCCTTCTTATTTTCCTTTGCTCCTGGTGCCTCGGGGTAGGACAGAATGTGAGCAGCCCAGGAAACCCCGTGATAATCCTCAGTCTCCATGGATCCCTGCCTTCCCTCACCTCGCCCTTTGGGGCTTTGCTCAATGTCACCTTCATTACAGCTTTCTTGGACCCAACTCTTGGACCCGCTCCCAGCCTGCGTGACCCTCCCCAGTGACCTTGCTTCAGTATCACTCACTGACACCCCATGTGTTTTAACTTTTTCTTTCTTTCTTCCTTCCTTCCTTTCTTTCTTTCTTTCTTTCTCTCTCTTTCTTTCTTTCTTTCTTTCTTTCTTTCTTTCCTTCCTTCTTTCCTCCTTCCTTCCTTCCTTCCTTCCTTCTTTCCTTCCTTCTTTCTCCCCCCCCCCCACTCTAGGAAATGAGTTCCCAGAAGGTTGGAATTTTTTCTTTCTTTTTTTTCTTTTTCTTTTGGTCTTTTTCATACATTACTGGATCTCAGGGTCGTGAGCAGGACTGAGTTTGAATGCAAGCATGTGCACGTGTCTCTCCAGGGCGCGTGAAGCTGAGTCCGGCTGAAATATTTTCCGGAGTCCTGGGGATATCGAATGTTGTATTTCCAGACTTTCCTAAGAGACCTGGGCAACCCGGGTCAAACAGAGATATTCATACTCAAGTTTCTAAGATAGAGAAAAAAAAAATACATTGCTCGGATTTCAAGGATCAGGGACTATGCTAGAGTCCTGAGATGTGGCACAATCAACCTCTACCTCCCGCTTCGGGGCCACTCAGTGGGTCAGGGATGGAGAAAGCCAATAATGGAGCTAAGGGTGCAGAGACACCAGCTGTTTCTAAAACTGGACACAGTCCCTCAGCTTGAAGCTTCTTCTATGTCTCAGCTTTTGCTCTCAGCAGAGATCAGGGCTGGTAACTGACCCCTTCGCTTCACCCTCCTGCTCCTCTCCCCTCCCATGTCGTCATCCACTTTCCCTTTCGCAGATGCGAAATATACTTTTCCATTTTATTGCACACACATTGTCTTTACTACTTTCTGGTGGTGAGAGAGAGCAGAGGCAACAACCATGATTAGTGTTGACTAGTTACCAGCCCCGGACGTTAACCCAGGGTCAGCGCTCCTGGCTCCGTCCCCACGCAGCGTGGGCTCATCAAAGAAAACAGAGAGGAGAAAAGGAAGCTGGTCTTGAGGCAAATGACGTCACCGCATAGGAAAGCTGGGAACTGGGGAAGAGAAGAGGGGAGAGAGGAGAGGAGAGGAGGAAAGACAAGCAGAGTGGGCCTGCTGAGGAGGGTTTACCATGGGTTTATGTATCTGGCTTCTGTTGCAGGGTGATGTAGCCCGGGTTGGTCTGAGGGGTCCTGATCTCCTAGCGAGTCTTCCTGTCACTCCAGAAGAATAAAAGGCAAAGCCCAAAGTCATTTCCAGTCATTTTTTTTTTTGGGGGGGGGTCTCATCACTTTCATTCATTGGCTGTGCCAGCAGTTCTTCATGGTGAGCAAATCAACTCTGCCAATCTCTCTGTCCTTTGAGAACTCAGCCCTCCGTTATATAATCAGTGTAATAAGAAAGCACAGGCCAGTTTCTTTGTTTGGTTTTGTTTTTCACACTTGGTTGAAAAATTCCTCTCACTGCTTGCTCTATTCTCCTGTTGTGTGTGTGTGTGTGTGTGTGTGTGTGTGTGTGTGTGTGTGTGTGTGTAATAAACAAGAGATCTCAGGGAAGGGGCATGACGGATAGTTCAAGATTCTGTCTTCCTTGGTCGTGGTGGCACACGCTTGTACTCCCAGTACTTGGGAGGCTGAGACTGGAGGATTCGGGTTCTCGGTCAGTCTCAGCTACTTAGAGAGGCTCTCTGAAACTTAGTGAGACCCTGTTTCAAAATAAGGAATAAAAAATAGGTCTGAGGGTATAGCTCAGAGGTAGAATGCCTGGGTCCAATCCCCAGTATGGCAAAAAAATAATAATAATAATTAAAAAATAAATAAAAAATGCCTTCATCTCTTTCACAAGTTGTGTTTTAATGATAAGAAATCCTAACATGAAAAATATCGTAAACCTTGAGGTCCACTAAAATATGACCAGGATATGCTTCCCTAGACCAAGGAAGGATGCGAGACGTGGTCACATGTACACTCGACACTCTGTGGTCCTGTCGCTGGTGGCAGTCATGCCCCAGGTAGAGCAAGGGACCGGGAAGAACGGTGGGGGATGGAGAGAAGGGCTGGTTTTCCATGGTTTGCCCAGCATCATTGAGGGTAGAAGAAGCAAGGCCCGTGGTTGCAGGTGGCTGGCATGTTCTATAAGTGAGGCCAGAGGTGTGAGCTAGGAGCTCGGGGGAGGAGGCCGCTGAGGGGGGCGGGGCCCACTGTGGTCACCATTTAGCACTCTAGGCTCCTTCTGTGGGAAACTCGAAGCTGTGGAAGCATCTGCAGTAGTCAAACAATGTGGTCACAGGTGAGTTTCAGAAAACACGTCTCTCCAGAGCCAAAGATGGGCCGGATGATACATGCTGGTGGAAGGAGAGACGCCTGTTTGCTCATTCAATAAGCAAATGTTTATAGAGGCCCTTTTGCATAGACGGCATCACTCCAGGTCCTGCAAGGGATTATTTTCTGAACGAGAGAGCCAAATAAATATTATATATGTGATGTATATAAATATGTGATATATACCTGCAGAATATAAATATATATATACATATATGTATATGTATGTATGTATATACAAATGAGAGGTTTGACTACAGTTGGTTTAAAAAAATTAAGTTGGACTGGGCATGGTGGCGCACTCCTATAATCTACCCGAGTTACACCTACAGATTGATTTTATTTTTATTTTGAAACAGGATTTCACTGAATTGCTGAGGCTGGCCTCTAACTTGCCATCCTCCTGTCTCAGCCTCCCAAGTACTACTAGGATTACAGGCATGGGATGAAAGTTTTATATAATATTCATTCTCCTTTATGGGACAGTCTTAACCCCAAATATCAAGGGTTTCCGGATGATCTAAAATTTTAGTTGGCTTGTTTTCTGTTTTCCTCCTTCCTTCTTTTTTCTTGTAATTTCTTTTAGATGTTAGTCAATGAGCTTACCTACTAGACAAGTTCAAGTCTTCTTGGACCTTAGAGAATATAATTTAGACAATAAACTTGCAGAAGACCACCTGCTTGTTAGGAACAGAGCTTCTGCTACTCAGAGACCCGCCCACCCTGCCCCCCTTGCTGTCTCCAGCTCCAGCTTAGAACCATTCTAAGCAGGTCCTGTCCACAGAAGGCCAGCAGGGAGGAGGGGAATTGATGACAACGGATTTTCTGAGCTGGATTCCTTGAAGAAACTTTCGTAACAGGCTGGCTATAGTCTGGAGATTCTTGAAAGACATTTGTAAAAATGACATGCTGGGCCGGGCATGGTGGCTTATGCTTGTAATCCCAGTACTTGGGAGGCTGAGA
>PVLC010001039.1:125276-162141 GCA_004027655.1 Graphiurus murinus
AAAAAAAAAAAAAAAAAAAAAAGGAGAAAAGAAAAAAGTAATGAGGAACTGATCTGGAAGAGGAGGGACAGAGTGATATTCAATTGGTGGTTAAGGGTAACCAGATAATTAAATAGCAGTCTAGCAGTCAGTTTGCTAACTAGCCTCATCGAGTAAAGAGAAGTTAGAACACAATCACTAATAAACGTATTAACCCTGCTGGAGACATTTCTTCTTCTCAGAGCAATTATATTTTTAGTCTTTGCCCTTTGTGAGGTGAGTTGCTGAGCCAGGCTTTAGATATAAGGAATGAGGAATTTGAAATTTGCACCTGTTTGTATAACGCAATTTCCATTTGCAAATGACTGTCACTTGAGAGGAACTCTCCAGTTTAGAGTTTTGAAAACACACACACACACACACACACACACACACACACCACTGGTTTCCATCTAAGGTGGATATTCTACAGTATGTCTATTTATTGTTACAAATTCACATCAATATAGTAGCTAACACTGAGTTTTTCCTCTTGCTAGGCATTGGATTAAGCACATTGTATGAGAAAATTCAATCCTTTTAGCCCTTTAGGACTAGTGCTCTTATCCACCCTATTTATTGCTGAGAAAATGGAACCCAGAGAGAGAAATTGAGTGACTTTCTGAGGGTCACACAGATACAAAGAGATAGAACCTAAATGCAAACCCAGATAATATGGCTTCAAAGTCACTTTAGTGCCCCTATAACCCCTAAGGTGCACTGATTATTGTTTGACATCTGTTTTCCTTGAACGATGGTAAAGAAATTTCCCCTCTAAGCAGCACTTCGGGTTCTAGGTTTCAGCCTCTAACCTGTTTGGTGTTTTCTGCTCCTCTGCTCCTATGCAGAATGCCCCAGATCCTAAGAGCCCCAGACCGTCTTCTGGATTTCTGGATCTTCACATATGCCCCGATTCGCTGTAGTGTTTTAGTGGAGCTCTTTGGGAGTCTTTCTTCTACTTCCTGGTCGAGTCCACTGGGCTGACATTCCAAGGGCGGCAGAAAACGTAGGCCTCGGAGCGGAGCCCCAGTTGCTGTTCTTTTTCAACTTGCTTTGATCCTATTTTGTGGTTGACTTGGCGAAAGTCTCTATCTGTCAGCAATAGAGGCTGCCGCTCAGAGCCCTATCAGATTTGACCCCGACACGCCCGCCCGGGGCCCACGGCACCCATTTCCTTTTAAGACTGGATGAGTAACCCGAGTGTCTCCTGCTTAGCATGCCTCCGGTCTCCCTCTCCTCCCCCTCCATCAACCTCCAGCCGCAGGAAGGACCTGAGCGTGTTGCTGTTGCTGGGCGCATATGTTGCGCTCTAATCCTTCCTGTGTTTGCTGTAGGTATGGCGGCCCTCCAAGACAAATTACTGATGTTGTCGAGGAGGTCACCAGGGTGTCGTTCTGGTGGGGATGGGGAGGGAGATGGCTCTGGGGATGAGCTGGCCTGGCCGCCTCCGCCGGTCAGCCTGATTGGCGCATCTTTGGGGATGCAGTGCTGGACCCTGGGACTACACGCTGCCAGCTGGCAGAAGGAGGATGGACCGGACGGAGAGCCAGTTTCCCTGACCGGTCCTGTCATCCAATGAAGTCAAAGCTTGCATGGGGCAGGCCTTGGGCGACAGATGTTGGTGGCGGACCTGCCAAAACTGTGCTGAGGGCCAGGGATTGATGCATATGTTACTTGACAGGGGAGAATTAGGGGCAGGACGGGGAAGCACGCCTGGTCCCCGTGCACTGTGACACCTCGGGGAAGTGAGTTATGAGGACCAGGATGCCTAGTCCGCAGACACAGGGGCTGGCGGGCTAAGGTCAGGCAGTTTGAATGATGCCTTCCCGTTCCTCCCCCCACCAGCCGCCCCCCTCCCCTGCTGGGCGATTGGCAGTGGTGGTGAGATGTATTATGTGAACTGCAAAATCGAAACGGGACTCCTGGGATGGAAGAGCTGCTTTCAGTGTTGTCTCCCCTTGTTCTGCCCCGTCAGCCTTCCCCGCCCAGCCCCACATCGATACGGGGTGGTGATGTGATGCCCGGCCCTTTTTCCTGGACTTTGCAAATGAAGTCGTATGGAAGGCGGCCAGCGGGTCCAACCATCTGTCTTTGTTGATGTCACAAGAGAGCCTTTAGGAAAATGAACACTATTCAACAAGCTCAGGTCCCCAAAGAAAGCAGGCCACGGCACCATGGAAATCTAAGCCCAGGCTTGCTGAGAACCAGGCAACAAGTACGAAAGAAATGGGCTGCGTTCCACAGTTCCTTTCTTTCCTTTTGTGTTGGGTTTTTCTTGGGTCTCTGTTCTCCTGGTGGAGCAAGAGTGAAGCAAGAGATGTGAACTCTTGTCTGCATCCCCCATCTGTGTGTAGAGGGAGAGAGAGTGGTGCCTAGAAGCAAAAAGGAGACAGTAGAAATCAGGCCTTGGGAGAACCACTTTGTAGTAATGACATGAGCCAGGCGCCATGGTGTGCACCTGCCATCCAAGAACTTGGGGAGGCTGAGAGAGGAGGATCGAAGGTTTGAGGCCAGCCTCAGCAACTTAGGGAGACCATGTTTCAAAATAAAAATAAATAAATAAATAAATAAATAAATAAATAAATAAATAAATAAATAAATAAATAAATAAAAAATAAGAAGGGCTGGGAGACTTTTAGAAATGATCCCAGGATCTACATGTCTTTCCTTGGCTATCATGTCCCTGGAGGAGGGGGAAGACAACCCAGTCGAGTCCACTGCTGAATCTAGTGAAGCCATGGCAAACTGTCAGCTGGGGGACCTTCCTGAAAGGGAGGCTGAGGTCCATTTCCACCAAATGAAGCCCGCCTCTTAAATAAGTGTTGGTTGTCTTCTCTAATTCCAATGGATTTCCACTGGAGATTCTTGGAAGGGTAGAGAAAGGGAAGGAAAGAAGGAAAGGAAAGGGTTGGAGAAATGGGCCACTTGCAGAGAAGATATGAAATGTGGAGAGAGGTAGAGAAGGGAGAGAGTGAGTGAGAGAGAGAATGAGGAGGGTGAGGAGGGCTGAGGGAGAAAGAGCACTGTAAGGAAGAGTACCACCTCCAACATGGAAGGATGCTGCTGGGTGAGATCTATGGCTGGGTTGATCACGCCTGGCTCCTGGACCCAGTGTTTCCTGGCTGCAGATGGATAGAAGCCTGTAAGCTCTTTTGAAGCCCTAAGTCAAGTTTGGACTTGGATAGATGGAATTATCAGAGCTAACTCACTCTAGCGGACCTATCTGCCCTTACCTTTCCTACTCTTTCAGAATCTTGGTTGATGGTTTATACTCAACCCTGAGATTGCCCAGGGTATTTTCAGATTACAAAGCAAAACAAAACAACAACAAAAAACCCCAAACAAGCAAACAACTAAACAACAAACAAACAAAAGAAAAACAAGAAAAAAGTCTGTGGGACTAGTGTCAAGATGGCTGCAGAACAGAAACAGGTCAAGTGTATTTCTTCTACTGCTGGTCATTATTGCCAGAATTCTACCATAAGATCCATTGGATCTCAAAGGTGTTCTAGAAGTTGCTGTGAAATTCTTGAAAATACTCTGGGAGTCTGGTAGTTTGTCATAAAAAAATACTTTAATGACAGGAATTCATTTCCTCAGAGTTCTGGAGGCTGGAAGTCAGAGATCAATGTGTCCAGAGGACTGCTTTCTTTTGAGCCCTCTCTCCGTGGTTTTTAAGATGTCTTCTCATGGTCATTCCGTGTGTGTGTGTGTGTGTGTGTGTGTGTGTGTGTGTGTGTGTGTAAATCTCTTCTTGTAAGGACACTAGACATATCCTATTGGGGTCTACCTGTATGACTTTATTTTACCTTATTTATTATCTCTCTTTTTTTTGTGTGTGTGTGGTACTGGGGATGGAACCCAGGGGCATTCGACCTCCAAGCTATACTCCCAGCCCTATTTTTTATTCTTTATTTTGAAACAGGGTCTCCCTAAGTTGTGGAGGACCTCACTAGGTAGCTGAGGCTAGCCTCGAACCCGGATCCTCCGGTCTCAGCCTCCCAAATGCTGGGACTACAAGCGTGCGCCACCACGCCTGACACCTTATTTATTATCTCTTTAAAGTCCCTATCTCCAATAGAGTTCCATTCTGAAGTACCAAGGTCAGGACTTCCACACACGAACTGGGGGGTGGAAGGGCATGATTCAGTTCATAATGAAGGAGTATTGGCCTAATTCTTTAGTAGCCATTCATAGGCTGGCTGAGAGCGAGGCCCACAGTGGGGGAACCCGGACTTGGAGGAGTTCCGAATCCTACCCAAGGATGGAGTTTATCCAGGGACAAGCTAAAATTTCAACATGAGTCGGTGGGGCTCAGAGGCTGTCTCTCTGCTCCTATCATCACCATTGGTCACACATTACAGTTGAAGAAGCTGAGGCTGGAGCATCTGGTGGGTGTTCCCATGGTTGCAGAGCTTCTGAGGAGGAGGGCTGGGCTTGGATCCCAGCTGCCTGTGTTCATGGCCATGCCAAGATTTCTCAACCATAGTACTACTGACATTTTGGCTAGATTTGTGTGTGTGTGGGGTGAGGGATGTTGTACTGGGCATCCAAGGGCATCCTACCCATGAGAATTATACCACCAGCCCAATTTTATTTTTTACTCTGGAGTAGGATCTAAGTTGCTGAGGCTGGCCTCCTCCTGTCTCCTAAGCACGGGGATTACGGGCATGCGCCATGGCACCTGCCTTAGGTCATTCTGTCCTGTGCCTTGTAGGATGTTGAGGAGTATCTCTGGCTTCTGCCCACTAGATGCCGATTACACACATCCTTTCTCAAGTTGTCACAATCAACAATGTTTTTAGACATTGCATATGTCCCTGGAGGAAGCAAAATAGCCCAATTGAGAATCATCTCTTAACACCTTGGAATCTGACATAGTTCCAACCGTGGAGGGGGAGCATTATGTCCTTCTATGATTGATGCTCTTTTTTTTTTTTTTTTTTTTTGCAGTACTGGGGATTGAACCTGAGGCATTCTACCTCCGAGCTACACTCCCAGCCCTATTTTTTATTTTTTATTTTGAAACAGGGTCTCACTAAGTTGCAGAGTGCCTCACTAGGTAGCTGAGGTTGGCCGCGAACCCAGATCCTACGGTCTCAGCCTCCCAAATGCTGGGATTACAAGCGTGTGCCACCACTCCCAGCTCGATTGATGCTCTTTTAAGACCTTCTTCTCTGGGGGAATTCTTTCACCTGCCAAAAGGTCTCACCTGAATTTTGCTTACTATACAATCAGAAGGCTTTAAGAATGGGGTTTAAAACTTTGACCCTAATCCTGACCCTACATACACTATTACTACGATCACTAATAATGATTATCATTTCTTTAGTGCTTGCTTTGTACTAGGACCCTTTTAAGGCACTTAAAATAAATTAAGTCCATGATCCCCATAAACCTGAGTATCTTTATCATCTATTATTATCTTCAGCTTACAGATAAGCAAAGGCATATATTACAGCATAATTGGCAACATTAAGAAATTGAAAATAAGCACATACACTTGTAAATTGCAAACTCTAACTTTCTTGTGCCTTTATGTGAGCTTACTTTAGTCTAGATTCTGACAACTTGATAAAGCCACGTTTAAGATGACAGATCCCGCCATCTTGTCCTACAGAAGGTCATAGTTATTGAGTTGCCTGCTGATGGTGTATGGAGGTGGGGTACCTGTCTCCTCACACTTTAAACCACCCAGGATAGCCAGGCGTGGTGGCGCACGCTTGTAATCCCAGCATTCGGGAGGCTGAGACCGGAGGATCGGAGTTCATGGCCAGCCTCAGCTACCTAGTGAGGCACTCCACAACTTAGCGAGACTCGGTTTCAAAATAAAGAATAAAAAATAGGGCTGGGGGTGTAGCTCGGAGGTAGAATGCCCCTGAGTTCAATCCCTAGTGCCACAAAAAAAAAAAACAAAAAAAAAACAAAACAACCACCCAAGATGATATCAACCCCTTAAATTATTGCCAGCCACTGAGACCAGTGCTATCGAATACATTAGCCACTAGCCAGATGTGGCTATTTAAGTTCATTGGGATTCAGCTCTCCAGTAACGTCAGACACATTTCCAGGGTTCTTGGCCACAGCTGGTTCTCGAGGCCACCATCTTGTATAGTGCAGACAGAGAGAATCTCCTTCATCACAGAAAGTCTTACTGGACAGTTCTGCTCCTGGATGAAAGAGAGGACCTTGTTGGTTTGGGATACATGTTCCTGATACTAATGGAGCTGATTCAGCTTTTCACACCATAATTATAGCAAATCCTCAGGCATACTTGCTCTATAAAGGGCATTATTCCAAGTGGAGGTGATCTGTTTAATACATTTGTTGACTTGTTGGAATGCTGAAGAGTGGGCTCAAGAAGTAAAAGGGGTTAGGGTGGCATCTGCAATCCCAGCTACTTGGGGGGCTGAGGCAGGAGGAGGACATGTTTGAGGCCAACCTGGGCAACTTAGTAAGACTCTGTCTCAAAAAAAAAAAGTGAAAAGGGTTGGGGATGTAGCTCAGTGGTAGAGTGTTTACCTAGTGTGCACAAGCCTCTGAGTCCAATCCCTGGTGCTTCCAAAGAAAAATAAGAAAATAGTGAAAGAGAATTTGAAGATATCCCAGAGAGAGGGCTGAGCATCTGGGGAGGATCTGGACCAACTGGTCTTTGATAGGAGGAGGGACCTATCTTCCCTTGGAGCACCAGAGAAAAAGGAGGAGAAGCTGGGGTAAGAGGTGGGTGAGGCCAGTTTTAGTATGAATGGCTCCCGTCTTCTCTGCTGAGTCTGGGGCATGGCCACTGCTCTGGACGCAGGGAACAGAGGGAAAAGGAGGAGGGAGGGATAAAAAGTCTGAGAAGTGACATTGCCATTCCTTAGAACCGGCAATTAATTCTTTAAAGAAAGATGCATGATTTCTGGCTCCTTTGAGGGCCTGATTGAGCCTGGGATCATGACTATATATGTATATATGTGTAAAACCAGATCTCTATATATCTATATATATAGATAGCAGCCTGGTTATGGGGTTTTCCCCAAGTGACTGTGCTGAGGGACGCACAGGGCAAGGTGTCACTCAGCACAGTCACTGGGCTGAGTTTTCTCAGTATGCAATGTTTGCCTACTGAGCAGCTTGATGAAATTCTCTATGTTGTGGCCAGGAAGACCCAGTAGTGCTCCAGTAAAACTCTGTTGAGTGGGCGAATGAATACAGTGTCATGTTTCTTCTTTTCTCTTCCATACTTCCTGCCCCTTACCCCCAACTAAGTTCCTGGGTGCTTCCTTTTGAATTTGGTTAAAGAAATTGAAAAAATATGAGCAAACCCTGGCAGGGCATGCAGAAAGCAAGAGGTGGGCCCCTGCCCCTGGACAAGAAAGATGCCCCCGGATCCCCTGGGCAGGTGACCCTCCCCAGCCAGGCCCAAGGTCCTTTTTTAGGTTGTAGCTGCCATCCCTGGTCCTGGTCCCCCGTGGAAGTCTGCTCTTTCTCTTGCCTTGAGGTTAGAGGGACAGAGCCCTTCTTTGCCTTCAGTGGGAGATTTAACTGTAGTAAGTTTCCCTCCTGGTTTGTGATCTTTGACAAGCAGGTAAAAACGGACTCCTTCTGAGAATTATACACACCTTTGAATCTTTTTAATGAATTCCCCACTGACCAATCAGAAAACAAAATGCAGCTGGGAAAGGGGGGAGCAGGGAGCAGGAATGTCTCCTCAAGGATTTTCTCCTTGAAATATTTACATTCAGATTTGCATGTAATTTGCATATAATTTGTGTCTGGCTACAAAGCCTGCCTGTTGTTGAGATAATGTGTAAGAGAGTGGATTTCTAGTGTGTTCCTCTCTCACCCCTTCTTTCCTTACCGCATCCATTTAGGTGTCTGGTAGAAACAGGGACAGGTCAAAAGTTTGGGACAGGGTGGTCCCCGGGTCACCTGCTTTCTGTGTCACTGGTGCCTCATGATATTCTGCATTTTATTGTTGCAAAACATGTGGACATCAAAAGAAAGCCAGACAAAGATGCCTGGGGGCTTGGAAGTAGCAAATACAGGAGTGGACTTGGCTGAATTGGAAGGGGAAGTCAGCCAGATAAGCCAAATCAAGGTGAAGTCCAGGAAGGTGAGTTAATGACACTAGCTAACCTTTGTTAAAAATGCTGCCAGTGTGCTGGTTTGGTGCTGCACCTGTGCTATGTATTGAATCATCCTAATGGCCCTAGGAGGTGAACACACTTGTTATCTCCACTTAGAGATGAGTGAACAGACACATAGCGTACAAGTGGCTGACCTAAAATGATGCAGCTGGAAAAAGGAAAGACAATAGGAAATTCTGAAGTTCATCTTCAGGATAGCTTTTAGCCAGTCTGCCATACTGTGCACTGAAAACCACAGGAAGAGAGAGGGCCAGGCTGCAGGGACCCGTTGCTCAGGCCAGAGGGGGCTGGGGGACAAGGTGTCTGGACACCCAGGGGCTCTGGAGTGGGAAAGAGAATGCAGAGCCTGTAGCAGCAGCCCAGGAGCTGAGCCGTGGCTCCCCTCTCCCTTCAAGCTTGGTCTTAAGCCACCCTTGTTTACCTTTCTCTGGGCTCCAGGGCTTGGAGTTGACAGAGAACTGCCTCCAGGGCAAAAACTAGCCTCAGCCAGTGGCAGTGGCCTGGCCGGGTGGCCGAGTTCCAGCCTGCTGGTGTGGACAAGTGGGAAGAGTTGGTCAGCGCTGGAGAGTCCAGGTTGACCGGACAGACAATGGGAGAGATGCGTCACCCTCTGTAGTTAACCAGAGAATCCATCTTATCAGGTTCTGAATGACAGAGAGTGAGAGCCGGACAGGAGAGTGCTGCTCTTGGGGGAACAGCCAGGCCCCTGGGAAATTCTTATCACAGGAGGAAAAAGAAAGAAGAGGATTCTGGGAAATGACTTCTGTCTGTTTTAGTCCAGTTCTTCTTTCTCAGTCTTGATTTGAGATGTGGATCATCCCTAGCTTTTATTTATGTAAAAAAATATATATTTTCTTATCTCTTTCTCCTCCCTTCCTTCCCTCTTTCTCCTCTTTTCCTCTTTCTTTCTCCCTCTCTCCTTCTTTCCTCCCTCCCTTCTTCTTTCTCCTCCTTTCTTCTTTCTGAAATGACTTCTCTCTGTTTTAGTCCAGTTCTTCTTTCTCAGTCTTAATTTGAGATGTAGATCATCCTTGGCTTTTATTTATTTAAAAAATATATATTTTCTTCTCTCTTCCTCCCTTTCCCTCCCTCCCTCCCTCCCTCCCTTCCTTCCTTCCTTCCTTCCTTCCTTCCTTCCTTCCTTCCTTCCTTCCTTCTCTTTTTCTGAAATGGCTTCTCTTCATTTCAGTTCAGCTCTTCTTTTTCAGTCTTGATCTGAGATGTGGATCATCCCTAGCTTTTATTTATTTAAAGTATATTCATGTATTACTATTTGTATTTATTTATTTTTTTGGTTGGGACGATGTTGACTACTCCAGAATGGAAAGTAGCCAGCAGCAGCTGGGAGGTGAAGGGGGCTGTAGCCGAGAACAAACCTGGCGGGAGTGAAGGGCAGAAAAATAATTAATGAAAGATGGCGGGGAGGCCCGTTAGTATTGGCTGCGACAGTGTGAGAAAACTTCCCGGCGCTGGGGCGGTGTTGTCCAGGAGAGTGTTGTCATCTGAATTGATTTGCATGACAATGGGCCGACCTCTTATTATGCATAGGGATGCTAATGGGCACCAGCCACTGCGCATTTCCCTGGGAAAAGGCTCTTCCTTTGAGCGGAGACCTCTTCCTCCTCCCCCATTCCCCCCTCCCCTCCTCCTGCCCTCCTCTCCCTCCTCCTCTCTCCTCTCCCTCTTCCTTTCCCTCCTCCTCTTCTTCTCCTTCCTCTCCCTCCTCTTCTCCTCTCACCTCCTCTCCCCTTTCCCTCCCTCTTTCTCTCCTTTTCCCCCCTCCTCTCACAGGGCAGAGCCCCAGTCCCTAACCTCTTGGTGGGAAGGAAAGGGTGCTCAAAGATGGAAGGGAGGCTTTTCAAAACCTCCCCAGACCCACGTTTCTCCCTCCTACCTCTTATGAAATGACCAAGGAGGAGGTGTGAGTGTGTGGAGGATAATTGGAAACAAATGCCTCTTTTGGACTGCCAACCTCCTTATGATTGGTGATGTTGGGGAGAAGGGCCCAGTGGGTGGCGAGAGGCAGAGGCACCAAGGTTAGGGTGGGAGTCCGGTGTAGAGAGAAGGCAGAGAGAACAGGGCCTGGCCTTTATTCGAGGACCTGGAAATCAGTCTCAGCATAAGCAAGCTGTTCTCTGCGGCTTTTCCCTTGAAGGAAACCGTGAAACGTGGCTGCTGTGTCTTCTCTCTCCTCTGCACTAGGGCGGGTGGGAGAACTCCAGAGTTTGCAGCCAGGTTATTTGGTTTCAAACCCCTGCTATTTAACAGCCACCTGACTGCTGACACCCTGTGACTTTAACGCCTCCCCGCCCCCATTTTCTTCCCAATTAAAATGGGAATGATGGTCCATTTCCTCCTTGAGCTGCTGTTTGGTTGAGATAAGGCATGCAAAGCACTTGAACTTGAACGTACCTGGTCCCATCCGAGTACTCAATGAGCACTAGATATTACTTCTCCCTTTCTTTTCCAGTTAGCTCTTCTCTCACTCAGTGACCTCCAGTGCCAGGAGGGATATCTCTCAGGAGGCTAAACGTAGTAGATGCATGCATAATCCCCCTTTTGGGGTTTCCCTTAGACCCCCGTGGGAAAGTTTCCAACATGGCAGACAACAGGGCAGACAGCAAAGGCGCATTGAAATGTGGCACAAAAAGAAGCAATGACCACCCCAAATAAATAGACATGAGAAAGGAGGTGTTGAGGGGGGGGGGAAGATAAGGCTTTCCAGGTGAAGACCTCTGTGCTGTTTCCCACTCCCCAAAGCACCCCATTCCAGACCCTCTCCTGGAATGCAATCCCCCTTATCACAATCTTCTTTTACACCATTGCTTCCACTCCCTTAAATAAAGCTCTTATATTCCTCCTATTTGTACTTTCTGTTTGAATTCTTTGTCTCGGAGGAAGCAAGAATCTTGGAAGGAATTATTGTCTGGTAACAAAATGGCTTAGATCATCTCATCAACTCTCAGGATGACACCCACCAACTGGCTCTCTTGACCTCCACTCCTCTCCCTGCCACTCCATGCTGGTGGCAAAAGCCCTGAATCCTAGGATTTGTGCGATTGGATAGTTTATGATCAAACAGTGCCTTTGGGAAGGAACTGCCCCTGTATTGTCACCTAGGGCAGCTGAGGAGGTGGCCTTTGCTGTGGTTGCTGCAAGTTGCACAGGGCTTGTCTGGATTGTGAGTCTCATGGTATGGAGGGCTCTAGCTTCCCCAGAGCAAGATGGGATTGCCGGAGTTGAATTTTCCACAAGGCTAGAGTAATTTTGAGTGGCCGAGCTTGTGCTTACAGTTACCCTGAGGAAGAAAAACAAAAACATCTCAACCATGGGGCTCCTGACCTCCTACAGGCTTAAAGAATGTGGCCTGGACATTTCTCACACTTACAAACAAACAAACAAACTCATGCTCAATTTGTGAGACATACAAATATTTGGTTTCCTATACTGTCATTGAATATTTCAAAACAGATATTTTCACTAAGTGTAATTCAAGCAGGTGGTAATTCTACATGTACTTTTTTTTTTTTCCTGAGAAGGTATGGAGAGAATCAACCAACCACCTGGTCTCAACTCATGACACTCTAGTGTTGGGGTCTTAGCCCGACAGGCCCAGAGAGACCTCGCCTCAAGATGGCGCCTGGCAGAGTGCCAGGAGCAGCTGCAGGTGGTAACATCCTAGGGCTGTGCCACGTCAGAGCGCATGCACCAGCACGTCAGAGCATGGACAGTGCATGCCCAATAGGGGGCTGTAATGTTACTTAAGTGGCCTGAGTGATCTACTCCCTGATAGGCTCACTAGGCTTTCCTCTTGATGGCTCCTCCCATATCTGAGTAGAAAGAAGGAGTCTCTCCTGTGAGGGAGAGGGAGTAAGAGAATAGGGAGGGAGTAAGAGAAGAGAGAGAGAGAAGAATAAAGAAGCTTGCACCATTCCTGTGTGATTGTCGTCTCTTCGGGCCCTCGCGGGCAAGGATCCGGCGCAGGGGACGATACTCTAGCAGGATATCTGGTGGCATTCATGGCAGAATGAAGGGACTTGAGGCAGGTGTGGCAGGGACTTGAGGCATATAAACATTTTTTAGGTGTTCAATGGTAAACTGGTGTTAATATGAGGGAAAATTTCTCGGAGAGGATCATTTGGGTTCTATCTTGCTGTGGTCCTGCACAACCCTTTAATCAATAAAAATTAGATGAAGCCACAAAAGAAAGGCTGTTTACAATCGACAATTGGAAGGGTAACTAGTACTGATAGCTTCATCAATCAAAATTCAGAATTATCTGAGGAGTCGGTAGCCAGGGATCAAAAGAAACCAGATGAACTTCAAAGGAACCAAACGTGAAGCCCTGGGAATTTTAATTTTGGAAAATCAATTGCATAAAGATGTTCATGAAGAAGAACATTAAACTTGGTAACAGCTTTTCTGGGAATAAAACAGGATATTTGAGTTAGTGACAAGCTCAGTAAGAACCGAAAGTAGGAAGCAGCTAAAAATGTTAACTTCAATTTTACGGCTTATTAATAAAGCTACATGTAATCCCCACCTTAAAAATAGACCATCTTCCAAACTTTCATTTTCAGACTTAGTGTTTGGGACTCAGAATGCATTCCCTCCCCTCTAGAAACACTGGTATAAATTAAGCTGGCTTTGATATAGCTTCAGTCGAAATCTAGCTGAACAACAGTATAAATAATAACTTTGATTCCGATCTGCAGACAGAAGGACAACCCAGGTCTAATTGGCTCCAGACTGTACAGCTGTTCACTCTTTCCTCGTCTCCGCAGATCCAGCCCTTCACCTCCTCAAACTCTGCTCCTGCAAAATGCCCCATTTGTTCCTGGACAGCTGGGCTGTGGGTGGAAGCAACGTGGTTCCCAGCAGCCATGATGGAGAGAGATCCAGAGAGTGAGGAGAGAGAGAGAGAGAGAGAGAGAGAGAGAGAGAGAGAGAGAGAGAGAGAGAGAAACTTCAAGCACAGCCCTCTTTTAGTCACAAAAGAGAATAGTAATCCCAGGCAGAAGGTTATAATCTATATTGATGTAGGCTTCCCATAAGAAGCTCCAGGCCCAGACTATATCCTACTGGTATTTCAGCACTTGGTAATTTTTTCCTGATTTCTCCAGAGCTCCATGAATTGTTTGAGCTCATGGCTAATATTGGCATTTCCAGGCCCTCAGACAGAAAGCAAAGCAATACCATGGTGGCTCCTAGCTTTTTAGAGGGTTGGAAATTTTTTCTTGTTTAGAAGAAATTTCAGTGGGGCTTATTTGAGACTATTTTATTTTATTATTTTGTTTTGTTGATTGTGTGTGTGTGTGTGTGTGTGTGTGTGTGTGTGTGGTACTGGGGATTGAACCTAGGGTCATTCTACCTCTGAGCTGCATCCCCAACCCTTTTTTATTTTGAAACAGGGTCTTGCTAGGTTGCTGACAGTCTCACTACATTGCTGAAACTGTCCTTAAACCTGAGAACCTCCTGTCTCGGCCTCCCAAGTCCTGGGATTACAGGTGTGTGCCACCATGCTAGGCTTTGTTTTCTTTACTTTCTAATTCTCAACACAACTAAAATTTGGGTATGGTTTAAATAATGGTACATCACTCACTAGTAAAGTCATCTCATGACAAGAGCCCCCAGCCTAGGTTCAAGAGAACCAATGTGTTCCCATCAATTCTCCCAAGCTTGTCAGGATGAACCAGACCAAAGGCCTGAGCTGGACCAAGATCCTGGCTCCTCTTGGAATGTCTTGTTTCCCTTTTGAATCTTTCAAGGGCATGGAGTTGGTGATGAGGACCATTCTACCAAGGTTTTATATTCTCCTAATTACATTTACAGAAGTGACCAAAAAGGACAGGAGCTACTCTTTACCCTGGTTGCAAATGTAATCAAATAGTGGCATTCTCCTCACAAAAGGTTCCATCTCGTGGGAAAGACAGGTATGGAAGCAGAGTGGTGAAGTACAGCGAAGTGAAAGGTAGGAGACAGATGACTATCAAGTGGCCCAGAGGAGAGGCTGACCCAGCTTAGGAGTGGTGGTGGTGGTGTGTGTGTTGGGTGGGGGGGCGCTTCCGGAAGGTGATGGCTCCAGCAAGCCTTGGAGAATGTGTAGAAGGAGGGACAGGGGATCAGTGGAGACAGTTCATTTAGGGACAGTCCCAGGGTGAAGTAACAGCAAGGAATTAGTGGCGAGTAGTATGGTATTGCTTTCATGTCAAAGAGCAAAGCAAAGAGAGCCAAGAGAGAAAGCTGTTGAGCATAGAGAGAGAGGCCAGGCCACATAGAGGTTTCCAGGCCAGATTAAAGAGATCGGCCTGTATTCTATATATTTTTTAAAAAGGTGAATCTTTGAAATGTTTTACATAGGAGATTGGTAGAGTCAGAATTGTTTTAGAATGGTCACTTCTTAGGCAACATGGGCGTGTGAATTGTAGGAATGGAACCTTGGAGCGGGTGAAACCTGTAAGGGAATAATTCAGGAGGAAGAATTTCTGAGCTAGAGCAATGGTTGTATAGAGGGGGTAGAGATTAAAGAAATCTTGGGGATTGATTGAATATGCAGTTGAAGGAGTAGGGAAGCGTTGAGGATGTGGATGTGGGTTTTCAACTGGGTGGGTGGTGGGGTCTTCCACTCTAATGAGAAACAAGGATTTGAGAGATAAGGATGACTGCTTTTGGACAAGTTGAAAAAGTGTATGCAGATGAAGCTGTCTACCCAGTGTCGTCTATTTGCCTGACTGTATCTCTACATTCTCATTAAGACCTCAGTCTTTGTTGTGCATCATGTTTAAGGCATCATCCTATTCATTCTAAATTAGGATGAAATGAATGTGACTTGCCTTCCAAGAATGCAAAACCTAAAAATGGAAGATAAGATATGGGCACAAAGATTACGACCCAAAGAAATGTTCTGATTGCCATAAAAATGAGCTTCAGAGGGAATAACAGAAGGCTTCATGAAGGACGTGACAGGTGAAATCCAGGTAGATATGCAAATATGCAGACAGAGGGGGAAATAAATCCTGGATGGAGGGAGGAATGTAAGCAAAAACAGACCTAGGCGATTTGGAGACAAAGAAGAAGAAGGGATGGGGTGGGGGGAGGAGGAATGGGAGAGGAAAGGAAAGAAAAGGAATAAGAAAAGGGAGGAAGAGATATAGTACCTCCTTGAGTGGAAAATGGGGTGGTTGAAGACCTTAGCGAGAAATCCAGCCAGGCGTGGTGGTGCACACTTGTAATCCCAGCATTTGGGAGGCTGAGACTGGAGGATCTGGGTTCATGACCAGCTTCAGCTACCTAGTGAGGCACTTAGTGAGACCCTGTTTAAAAAATAAAGAATAAAAAATAGGGCTGAGGCTATAGCTCGGAGGTAGAATGCCCCTGAGTTCAATAGCCAGTACCGCAAAAAAAAAAAAAAAAAGAAAGAAAGAAATCCAATCAGCAATGTAAGTTGAGCCAAGATTACAGAAGTCTTGCCTGTTTGTCTGTTTTCCATACTATTTCTGCCATCTTGGATCATGAAGTCTTTTGAGTAATACTCCGTCTTGCCCCGTTCTTTCCTTGGGATGACATGTGCATTTGCTCTTGACATTGCTCTCAGGATACATGGTTGGGATGCTTCTCTTCTGAGTTGACAGCCAGTGTCCTAACACCAAGAGTGAGAGGCTTGTCCTGTGCACCAATATCTCCTTCTGCTTCACGGCAGGAAGGATCTTTAGGGTCTGTGATCAGTGTAAGTGCCCTCAGTCACAGACACGCATGCCCACTTGGTCACTTAGCTTTCTGCTCCAGGTAAGTTACACACTTGCATGTGAATTTCCAAGGGTAGAGAAGACTGGTAAAAATTTATGGGCTAATATCATATAGGCTATACAGGGGTGTTCTTTATCTAAGCCCTATTTTACTTTTTTAAAAATTTGAAACAGAGTCTCACTAAGTTGCTGAGGGTCTTGCTAAATTTCTGGGGGCTGGCCTCAAACCTGCTATCCTCCTGTCTCAGCCTCCCATGTACTGGTATTATAGGCATGCAACATTACTCCTGGCTGTGATTGGTAACCTACATGTGCATTTGATGTGTGCCTAGTCTTGCCTTCCCTGGCTGGCTCTGTCTCCCCTTTTGGACTTCCTCCTGTCTCCACAGCTTCTGCGAGATTCTAGTTCTGAGAGTCAAGGAAGCTTTCGAAGCTTTCCTTAATGTAAAGGAGTTTGGACATGAACTTGAATGGCTATTGAGCTGATTTTCCAGCTGACAGGAGATGGTTAATTGTATGCTATGGCAGTCTTAAAAATCTGTCTGGCCATGTTAATAGTGGCTTGAAATTTATGGCTTGAGACCACTGGGGGCAATGAGGAATTCAGGGCCCCAGCAACTCAGGATAATAATACCTCGGGTAGAAAATAAAGCCCAGGGGGCAGATCCAGAGCCTTATAAAGAGAGATGATGAAAGTAAGCATGGGGCAAGTTTAGCACCTCTAGGCCTTTCCTTCTGAAATATCATTTATTTCCATAAAAGCATGTGTAGTCAGTTGAGTGTCTGACCAATAGCTGGAGGTTATGGAATGGTTGGCTTATGCGCTATAGGAATGAGAGCTCTGTATCTTATTCAGGAATTCATTTTTCCCCCATCATGGTTTCTGATTCTAACAACTGAAAAGTAAGAAAGGCAATTAATTATGAATAGATGAATAGATACATTTTTTGTTGTTGTCGTTCTCTCTTGAATCCCGAGTCAAAATGCAGTATTGACATTCATGGAGGGAAGCGTCCCAGTGAGCCTCCTAGGGAGAATGTGGAGACCTTCTCTGAAAAATTCTGTTGAGGGATACATTCTTATGTCCTCTGTATCTCACTTTAGGGCAGGACAGTATCAGCAAAGATGTCACCCTAAAACTTGTTCTTGGGCTCCCAACTTTGGTTTGCGTCTTGCCCAGGGGTTCAGGAGGCTTTTCCTACCCTTCCCTCATTCCCTCAGGGTAAGACCCACATCTGGTCTGACCGCTCTGCTCATTTCCCCAGCTCCTCCTTATTTTCTTTCATTAGTCATATTCTCTAATAAAATCCTTGCTCACTTAATCCCATCTCAGCATTTGCTTCTGAGAAGACCCAAGCTCAACCCTTTTGGTTTTTAAATTTGCTTTCTTAATTGTTTGTTTTCTTATTTTCCTGTCTGCAACCTACCAGGATCCAGGTGGGAAAGTCCTTGCTGACTTTGCCCTCTGGGGAAGGCAGATCATTCCCTGATTCCCTGGGTGGTCCATAGGAACCTAAGAGATGCCCTGCTTCCTTCATCCAATGGCAGCAGTGAGATCTGGTCATATCTAGGAGAATGAGTATCTTTTACCTCTTTGATGAGAGAACTGTACAAGACAATGTGCAGAAATTCTGGAGCTGGATGCTGACATCAATACAAAGTGAATTTCAATTCTTCCTCAGCCACTTCTAAGCTTGGATCTAAGGCTAGCCAGATGAGCTGCAGGTCACTCATACAGATGGAGATCACTGTACCCATCTCACAGGAACTATTGTGGGGATGAAAATGAATGCACATGTGGGCTGGTTTATAGTGCCTCCACTTAGTAGGTGCTCAGGTGAAATATGTTTTGACAAGTTACCATTTTTATGCTCTTCCTTGTTAATTTACATGCATATCCCATGTGGTTGATACATGTCAATATTTTTAAATATATGGGTTTGGCTTTTAAAAATAAATAAGGACACAGTTTTAATTACAAAACCTGCAGAATTGAATATGTGTACAAGGATTCTTGAGGCAGAGATGCTTATTCATTCTCATTGTTATTTTTCATATACATAGAAGTACATACTCATGTATATGTATTTATAAATAGAACCCCTGGCACTATGCTTGCTTTGATGAGGAACCCAAAAGCTGGTATAGATCATGCCTTTTAGACGACCAAATTCAGAAAGGGAGGACTATGCATACACCATAGTTATAATATGGGTTAAACGTATAGAAATGATTGGGTATCGGACTCTGTTAATTTCATTGATTCTGAGATGCACATTTTGTCTTTCAGTCAATGGTGGTGTTGATGCGATCAAATACAAGAGCCCATTCAATATGCTTTGGCAGTTGATACAGACATACTCTTTTAGCTTGGGCTTGAGAGTGGAAGAAAACGAGGCTCAAAAAAAAGCTTAAACTTAAGCTTAAAAGAAGGGGCAGAATGCATACAGGAGGCAGTGGGAACAGGCACAGCGATTTTTTTTTTTTTTTTAGTACTGATGGGATTGAACCCAGAGACATTCTACCTCTGAGCTACACCACCAGCCCTATGTTTAATTCTTTATTTTGAAACAGGGTCTCACTAAGTCACAGAGGCTGGCCACGAACCTGCGATCTTTCTGTCTCAGCCTCCCAAATACTGGGATTACAAGCATGTGCCACCTCGCCTGGCTTAGAGCACAGCATTTAAGACCATGGAGACATGTAAGGGGCGTGACCAGGGCTCCAGGCTGATGGAGAGGGGGTGGGGAACCAAGGAGTGGTAAATGCAAGGGGGAGGGGCAAAGGACAAGGGCGGAGCTTTTAGACTTTGCTATGCAAGTAACTGAGGGTGGGTAGATGTATGGGTATGAGGGGGTGGAGAAATAGTGATGGATAATGAGGGTTGCTCTCCAGGAGTTGATTTGATACCAGGAGGCAGAGCCAGAGGTGACTTAGAAGGCTACTGTGATGCCCCTTGGAGAAAGATTGCACAGAATAGGAAGCTCATTTTTTGGCCCCGTACATGAATCAAGTGTCGTCTCGTGGGCCTTTCAAATGACCTTGGAAGTTGTCAGGAAAATTAACGTATGGGCTCTGTCTTTACCCCAGCCTTGATTACTCTCTCCAGTCTCACTTCAGTGTGAAGCCCCAGGACCATCCCTGTGTGAAGGGGGTCCACATCTGCTGCTCTGATTTCCTGCCTCTGTGTCTGCAGCACTGCTCTGCCTTCCCAGCCCACTTTCAGGTGGCTTGAGTTCTTCAGAATCGGAGCGGATGAGACCCAAGGGTTAGATCCTACTTGTAGCAGTTAGTAAGTGCTTTCACCAATAGCTTTAAGACTGTCGTATTTCAAGAATCTTGCAAACTAGAGCTTGGCATTTCCCAGAAAGCAGGGTCCTATCTGCATCCAGGTCGCCAGCCAGTCATTTAAGATCTGCCAGGCGGGGTGGCGCACGCTTATAGTCCCTGTATCTTGGAGGCTATGACAGAAGGATCCGGGTTTTCGGCCAGCCTCAGCTACTTAGTGAGGCCCTCCACAACTTGGTGAGTCCCTGTTTCCAAATAAAGAATAAAAAATAGGGCTGGGGGTGTAGCTTGGAGGTAGAAAGCCCCTGGGTTCAATCCTCAGTACACAAAAATAAATAAATAAATAAATAAATAAATAAATAAATAAATAAATAAATAAATAAATAAAAATAGGCTTGGGGGTGTAGCTTGGAGGTAGAAGGCCCCTGGGTTCAATCCCCAGTACTGAAAAAAAAAAAAAAAATCTGACCTTCTCTCTAACCCTCTGTTCTTGCCCCTCCCAACCGTCTCTTCCTCTCTTCCTTTCCCTGGTATTTATGGAGGGCTGACAAAATGCCAGGCACTCTGGGATAAGTAGGACCTTTTGCTAACCACTAAATGCTGCAGGTGGTAGCTGCAAAAGAGGAAAACAAAATTCCCGTGGTCTAGAAGCTTTAGAGCTATTGTTATAAAGGAGCTAAACCCAAAGAAGACAGAAGGGGGGCAATGACAAGGCAAACTGCAGGTAAATACCCAGGCATTAGCTCTCTAGGGAGCACAGAAAAGACCCAGGATATACCAGATCAGGGGTGACTCACTCAGCTCTTTGGAGGGGGTGATTCAAACCTTCAACATTTCCAATAAGGAGAGACAACAGGAGTGTTCCCAGACCAAGAATCACGTGGACACAGACCCACCGTGATGATTCTCAGCAGGGGATTTTGTCCCCGACACCCACCTGCAGGGACACCTGGTCAGATCTCCGGATGATTCAGGGTTATACAACTGGAGAACGTTCTGGCATCTCAGAGGTGGGTGCTGAATACCCTAGGGTACACAGGACACCCCCTACCACAAAATGCCATTAGTCTGGGATTGAGGGACCCAGCTGTACGATATAAATGATCCAGCAAGGTGATGGGGAGGTCGGGGTCATCATCTGAATGGCTGGAGATGGATCCACTGGCAGCTCAGAGTGGTCTTCAAGATGTGGCACTGAGCCAGACATGGTGGCACATACCTGTAATCCCAGCACTTGGGAGGCCGAGACAGGAGGATCCCAGGTTCAAGGACAGCCTCGGCCACTTAGTGAGACTTTCAGGGACCTAGCAAGAACCTGTTTCAAAACCAAACAAATAGCTCAGAGGTAGAATGCCTCTGGGTTCAATTTCCTAACCACACACACATAGAGCTGTAGGTTCCTGAACAAGACAGAAATATAGGAGAATTGGTATTCCCGAAAACTTTGGTATCAACAGGAACAAGGAGACTTATTTTGCTAATGTCCGCATGGGCGGTGACACCTTGTTTTAGGCGGGTGACTCTGAAAAGACACTGCAGAGAAAGAGCAGGCAGGACATGGGGACTTACTCCTGCCCTATCATGAAGGAAAACACACACACACACACACACACACACACACACACACACCTAACTTTAGTACTTCTGTGTGACAATGTCCTCAAAGAGCTGGCTTTGTCCTTGAGACTTTATGAACTTGGGCTGGCTTTTATGGTGCTATTCTTTGTAGGACCCATACTCTTTGGCTCCATTTTGACATTTTAAGGGAGATGTTGCTTTCTTGATCAGTGTCTAGCATTTTTTTTTTTTTTTTTTGCAGTACTGGGGATTGAACCCAGAGGCATTCCACCTCCAAGCTACACCCCGAGTCCTATTTTTTTTTTTTTTAATTCTTTATTTGGAAACAGAGTCTCACTAAGTTGTGGAGGGCCTCACTAAGTAGCTGAGACTGTCCGTGAACCCAGATCCTCCTGTCTCAGCCTCCCAAATACTGGGATTACAAGCCTGCACCACCATGCCTGGCTAGTTTTTTTTTTTTTTTGAACTTAGGATAACATGCTCTTCTTCCTTTAAGACTGTGCAAGGACATCTCCTGCAGGCTGTTTCATTTCAGCTCCCTGGAGTGAGAGCCATTGAGGGGTGAGGGTGGGAGGGGGGGTTCACTTCCAGTTCCTGTTCTCCCCGGTCCCAAAAGGAGTTAGTGGTGGTCTGGTGTGGCGTGTGCGCACACGTACATGCGTGCACTTTGCTTTTGGGAACAGGGAAAAGGGCAAGAGAGGAACAGATGGGCCCCCTGAGCTTCTCTTTGGCCTGGAAAATGAAAGGCGGAGAAAATCGTAATAAAAAACGGAAACAGCTGTGGCAGGGCAGCAGCAGCTTGTGGGGTGGGTCCAAGCCCGAGGGGGGTTTGCAGTCTGTGGAGACTCTGCTTCTTGGTTGGGTGAGTGTCACCGAAACCAGTGCCCTCCTTGTGGTGTGAGCCACCCGCTCCCTGGGATCTCTGCAACACCCTTCTCTGTTTCTCTGTGATGGAGATTGAAGATCTTTTAAGATCCCAGAGAAGAAGGTTGACAAACACACGCCCCATCACAGCCTGCCGCTGGTGTTTAAACTAGCTGTGCGGTAGGGCTAGGGCTGTTCTTCTACTTCATAGAAATCTCCCCCCCCCACACCCCTACTTTGTTTAAACTTGTTTTTCTGTTGAGTTCTTGGCACATAAAGTCAACAGCAGGTTAATACACCATTTGTTGACAGTTGACCAGGATGATACACTGAATAAGCAGAAAAGACATTTCGTCATAATCACTGGCTTCCTTTCAAGAGCAATTGGACTCTTTCTCCAGAGGGACTTTCAGGCTGGAGAGTCCTGAGGAACCAAACCTGACAACAGAGCAACCCTGAGGAAGAGTGTGGCTCCCTAGCAGAAGAGACAAAGAGTTTCTGGGAAAGCCAGGAGTTTGCTGTTCCTTACCTGCTCCTCATCATCAGTAATGAATGATAATCGTAATTTCGATTAAAATGAGAAGGCAGTAATAAAGTGTAGCCTTGCTATGTAGAATGCTAATTAAATGACAGAGGGATCTACAAATCAGGATATTGACTTTTTCAGGTTAATCAATTTATTTATCAAGTAATCCCTTATTATTAATTAGCTAATTAATTAATTAATTAATTAATGTGTGTGTGTATTATCAGGGATGGAACCCAGGGGTGTTCTACCTCTGAGCTACATGCCCAGCCCTATTTTTTTTTTGAAACAAGGTCTCTGCAAGTTGCTGAGGGCCTCACTAAGTTACTGAGGCTGGCCTCCAACCTGCAATCCTCTTGTCTCAGCCTCCCAAGTCCTGGGATGACAGGCATGCACCACCACACCAGGCTGGTTTGATATTTAAAGGCAAAATGCATTTAGATAATGAATTTGGGTAATTCCTAGAGAGCTTAAAAGTAATACACTTTTAGATAATGAATTTAGATAATTCCTAGAGAATTTCCGACCCTGAGCAATTCATTTGCTTCACTCCCTTGTCCATTCAGAAATACAGATTTTCATAATTTACTAATGTTTCTTTTTTTTTTTTTTTTTTCGGTACTGGGGATTGAACTCAGGGGCATTCTACCTTCGAGCTATACCCCCAGCCCTAGTTTTTATTCTTTATTTTGAAACCGGGTCTCATTAAGTTTCGGAGTGCCTCACTAGGTAGCTGAGGCTGGCTGCGAACCTGGATCCTCCGGTCTCAGCCTCCCAAATGCTGGGATTACAAGCGTGCGCCACCACACCCGGCTCTCTTTTTTTTTTTTAACCACAATATCTTCTTACTAGGTGTGAAGTCTCTGCCTCATTTACCTTTGAACAACTAGCTTCTGGCTTTGAGCGTCAGGTGACAGATAAACACCAAGCATTGTGGTCATAACAAGTCTTACCTCCTGGGCAGACCTACACAGTTCTTTCCATACTGGATGATCGTGAGGAACTTTTTGACTAGTAGCTATGGGTGCTGGTGTCTCGATGGACATCTGAATTTTGGGTGGTCCATGTCCATCGATTGGCTACCACTTAGGGCTAATTTCGAATACGCTGATGGTTCAAGATACTGTATTGCCACCTTGCAGGCTTGGTTGAGATAGTTAGCACTGGGGTTGAATCAAAATTATCAGGTAACACAGATGAAAATTGGAGACGAAAGAGTCTTTCTGGGTGTAGGGGATCAAGGGACAGGAGCATTAGGGAGACTTAAAAATGCCATATCCCCTCCCTCCTCTTTTAAATCCCAGAAAACAGCTGCAGGTGGAGAAGAGACTGGATTTCACAAATTCTCCATGGAGGCAGGGGTTCAGATAGGGGCCAGCTGGGTGATGAAATCTATTCAGGGGTCAGATGTGTTCTGTTCCGTGAAGGTTTCAGAAATTTCAGGGACTTTCAAAATTGGCTGAGGGTGAGGTGGGGTGGGGGAGACAGAACTGTTGCCCAGGGAGACAGAGACTCAGGCATAATCATTCTGAGATCCAGGGACCCAAGGATGAGCGGATGATGAATATCCAGGCACCTTCCCCCAACTCTGCTCGGTCTGGAGACTCCTAGGCGAGAAGCGCCTCTTCTTTTCTAAACTTAAAGAGAAGAAAGACACGAGAGGCAACTCTGACCTTTCCCAGGGGCTTTAAGCTTTAAAGTGCAGAAGTCTCACAAACGTCTTCTTTCTACAAGGTCCCATACCTGCATGGTAAAGTAAAGGGACTTAGATCAATTTGCACAAGCACCAACTAGAAGCGCAGATGTTTACTTGAGTTGAAGGTTCCCCTCCTCCTCCCTTGACTTCCTTCACCTCCCAAGCTGCCTGTAAACGGGGCCAGAGAGACTCATATTAGACACTCCTAGATTCCCAGTTCTGTCTGTCGCCAGCTGGACCTGGAGGACCAGAGCAATCTGCTCCCTCACAGAGCTCGGCACAGCCCCACATGGACGGATCTAGCTGGATTCAGACAGTGCAGGCAGCTGCAGAAATGAAAAGTCATCAGAAAAATGGCTGTCTAGACTCTTCTTGTCCAAAGAAAGGAAATAAACACCCAGGTTTCAAAGGAGTATGTGTGGGGGATCATTAGATCTGAGGTCCCTTCAATTCTGTAATGCAAATGAGGTAAAAGGGAACTACACAGGGTACTGAGGAGGACGGGAATTGGAAATGTAAAAAATGTTAAACTATGACAAAAAATGTTAGTTTATTTGTAGGGGTACTAGGGATTGAATCCAGGAGCATTCTACCTCTGAGCTACACCCCAAGTCCTGTTTTATTTTGAAACAGGGTCTCCCTAAGTTGCTGAGGCTGTCCTGGAACCTACAATCCCCCTGTCTCAACCTCCCAAGTAAGGGGATTACAGGCATGCACCGCTATGCCTGGCTAAATGATAGTTTTTATATAGAGGAACTGGAACTCTCCTCTAGTGCTTGTTGGAGCATAAAGTGATTTAAGCACTTTGGAAAATATTTTGTTGTTTCTTATGAAGTTAACATTTTCCATCTTAGGACTAATTAATCACATTTCTAGGTATTTACTAGAGAGAGATTTATATTGGCTTTATTCACAATAACCCCAAACTAGAAACAATGCAAATGTCCATCCATAGGAAACTGTCTAAACCAAGTCTTATATGGTCATCTGACGGGACACTGCTCAAGAAGAAAAAAAGAATGAAGTATGGATACAAATAATAGCATTCTCAAAAAAATTATGTTGAACAAAAGAAGCCAGTATGGATGGGCACATATTGTGCAATTCCAGTTATATGGAGTTCAAGAATGGCTCTAATCTATGGCGAAAGAGATCTGACTAGAGATTGTCCAGGGGTCATGGGAACTGAATGAAAGAAGGAAAGAACAGACATTCCAGCTGATGGATATGTCCTTTAATCTTCCTGGGGTGGTGATTGCCCAAATGTATACATACGTCAAAAATCGAGTTGTGCAGTTAAGATCTTCGCATTTCACTCCATGCAAGGTTTGTTTTCTGGTTGTTTAGTTTTTGTTATTGTTTTCCCATAATAAAATAAGGGATGGGAGGAAACTAAGAGGGGAAAAGGAAACCGGTAAAGGATGCTTTTGGAGAGTCTTTGTGACCAGGTAGTGGACACTCATCTTCTCTTCACTGGGGAAGTAAAGTGGTCACCTACTCACACCAAAGTGAGAAAATGGGGCTTTAAAATGGAGAGTTAAGCTGGGCGTGGTGGTACACGCTTGTAATCCCAGCATTTGGGAGGCTGAGACCGGAGGATGCGGGTTCGCGGCCAGCCTCAGCTACCTAGTGAGGTACTCTGCAACTTAGTGAGACCCTGTTTCAAAATAAAGAATAAAAACTAGGGCTGGGGGTATAGCTCGGAGGTAGAATGCCCCTGAGTTCAATCCCCAGTACTGCAAAAAAATAAAAATAAAAATAAAAATAAAATAAAATGGAGAGTTAGCAAAGCTTTTAAGTGGGGAAGCAGAGAGAACTGGCGCCCAACTCAAGTCTAGAAGTGGAAACTTCTCCTGGGCAAGGGATATGTCTCCATTGGCCAAGTGTGGGTCCCCTGGGGGGAGGGAGGGAGAGAGAGAGAGAGAAATCATCTTGGGTCCGAGTTAGCAGATTTGCCTGCAAAGACAAGGAGCCCTCAGCAGAAAGGGGCTGGTGGCGTTCTGAGCATACTCAGCAGTGGAGAAGTTGAACATGACTTGTGTGATTTAATAGTGAGCCAGTTTAGACATATCTTGGGAGGGACATTTCAATTACTGAAAAGAGACTTAAGAACAACAAAAGAATATAAGCAAAGGATCTTCTATTTTCTGAGAATGATGGGAACCCCCTACTCCTACCTGGTGTACATGAACAGGCATCAAGTGTTAATTTAATTGATTTTTTTTATTACAAAATAGTTGATGACCTTTTCCTTCTAATCCCTAAATACTGGATTCCTACCTTAGGACCTGGGGGGATAAAAGTGGCTTAGTATGCCAGTGAATCCCTCTATAAGTAGTTGTTGGGCATCTGGTAGATGTCAAACATTCTTGAGAGTAGTGAAGATAAGTTGGGGACAAGACAGAGTTCAAAGCCTCAAGTGGAGGAACGAGCCCATGAATGACAAATATCGTTTCAGGAAGTGATGCTGTGACAAAAAATAGAGTGATGGGCTAGAGAGTGACTAGGGTGATGGCAGCGGGGCCACTCTATCTAGGATGTCCAGGTGAGGTCCCTTGAAGCAGTTGACATTTGAGCTGAGATCTGAAAAAAGAGACGCAAGCCAGGTGTTGTGGTGCACGCTTTTTAAAATCCTAGCTAGCACTTGGGAGGCTGAGACAGGAGAATCATGGGTTTGAGGCCAGCCTTGGCAATTTAGTGAGACCCTCAGCAACCTAGGGAGACTCTGTTTTAAAATAAAAAATAAAAAGGGCTGGGGTGTAGCTCAGGGGTAGTCATGCTCATGTTGAATCCCATTGAGGGGGGGGGAGAGTGGGAGGGAGGAAGAGAGAAGGGGGGGGGGATAAGGAAATAAGTTAGGGGATGAAACATAGGACATAAAGAGTGCAGTGGCACGGTAGGCATGGGCAAAACCGCAAGACACATGCACAAGGCCAGCGAATTCTTTCCATAGAGAACAAGCTAGAAAACATTTTAGGCTTTGTGAGCCATGGTCTGTGTTCCAATTACTCAACTTTGCCATCACAGCAATAAATCATGTAGACCAAACTTAGGCGAATGAGTGTGACTTTGTTCCAATAAAACTTTATTAGCAACAATAAGCGGTGGGCCAATTTTGGTCCTTGGGCCATAGTTTGCCCCGCCCTGGAGAAGGGCCTTTGAATCTTATGGTAAAGAATTTGGATTTTTTTCCAAATGAATAGATAGCCATTGGGAGTTTTTGAGTGGGAGGATGTATCACATGGTCAGAATTTGCTTTTAAGAGATTCCCTGTTACATACTTTATGACTTGAGAATTGCATTTCTCCATGGATTCTCCCTTCCCAGTTAGGAAGTCTGTCTCAAACTCTTTTGAAAATGGAGGAGTGAGGGGAAGGTATAGTAGTTACTTGCACCTTTTACTAGTTATGTGACCTTAGGTTAATTGCTTAATATCTCTGAGTCTCAGTTTTCTTCTCTATAAAATTGTAATGATAGCACTTGTCTCCAAGGGTTATTAAACAGATTAAATGAGATCATATTTATAAAACATCTGCCACAGTGCCTGGCAAAGCAAGGGCTTAATGTAAATTCATTTTCCTCTTTTTTTTTTTTTTTCCATTGAGTCTATATATATGCCATACAGCAGGAAAAACAGAAGTAAATGTAAAACTCGGTAATTGGCTTTAAAAAACTGATCATGAGATTGCAGGATATGAGGAATTGCTTGCCGTAACATAACTGGATGATCTGGCGGCTATATAATTTTAATTTAAATGAATATAAGTGCAGTTTCTAATCACAAAAATGATGAATCTATTTGTATTCCATATTAGTCAAACCATATTTGGAGTACCAGAAATAATTCTGGGTGTGCTAATTTGAGAATACTACTACGTGCAAATAGTTAAAGAAGAATGACAAACTACAAAGCCAGGCATGGCGGTGCGTGTCTGTATTGGCAGCAACTCAGAAGGCTGAGGCAGGAGGATCACAAGTTCAAGGTGATCCTGGGCAACTCAGCAAGATCCTGTCACAAAATATAAAAAGGGCTAGGGATATATCTCAGCGATAGAGCACCTCTGGGCTCAATCTCCACGATAGCAAAAACAAAACAAAACAACAACAGCAACAACAAACCCCACAAAACAAAACATTAAAGGGATTGGGAACCATATCATGTAAAATGTATTGGAAATGTTTAGCTGAAGGTGTGGAGGAGGAGACTAAAATAGAACCCGCAGCCGGGCGTGGTGGCGCACGCTTGTAATCCCAGCATTTGGGAGGCTGAGACCGGAAGATCCGGGTTCGAGGCCAGCCTCAGCTACCTAGTGAGGCACTCCGCAACTTAGTGAGACCCTGTTTCCAAATAAAGAATAAAAAATAGGGCTGGGGGTATAGCTTGGAGGTAGAATGCTCCTGAGTTCAATCCCAAGTACCGCAAAAAAAAAAAAAAAAAGAACATGCAAACTGTACAAGTAGGTGAAGGGCTACCTGCTATCATTTGGAAGAAAGATAAGACTCACACCATACCAGTTTAGAGCTGAACCATTGGGTGGAAACTGCAGAGATAAGATTTTCCCACTATTAAAGATCCCCAGGATCCTGCAGGAGCATTGCAGAACTCCTGGGCAGTGGGCAGTACACCTATTTCAGGAAAGATGGAGGAGCTTCCCACAGCCAAGATACTATATCAAGGACTTTTGTAAGCACAGTACAGCCACGCTGAAAGACCTCTGATGGTACCTTCCTAATGTCTGATTCCGCAAACCTGCAGGTGCATGAACCAATTCTCTGAGGAGCCAAGAGACCCTTTTTGCATATCAGGGATGGAACCCCTTCTCATGGAGTCCCTGGTTACGAGAAGACTGTGAGATAACGTGAATCCACACGTGGAGAAGTAGAGAGATTAATCTAGGGCAACTGCAGGGAGCAGGAGGGTGTGGTGTAACCGCAGATGGGGTCACCGCTTGTCACTGAGAAATGAATGAAAACCAGGGGAGGTAAAGAGGAAGTCGGCAAGTTCTCACTGAAACCATTCCCAAGTTGACCAACCACTCTGTCTCTGTGCCTAGCCTCCCCTCGGCCCTAATCAGTTGCTTTTTTTTTTTTCTTTACATAGCACACACACACACACACACACACACACACACACACACACACACACTCCAGAGGGTACTATTTGTTTTTGTATACTTTCTCCACAAAAACATGCAAGCCCCCCTGCAGGCAGTTTCTCTTGCTTGCTGCCATATCCTGGTCCCCCCACCAAAAAAAAAAGATGCTCAAGAAATGCTCCTGAAAAGAGTGAGGAGTGGAATCAACTTAGAGTGGAATACAGCCAACGGGGACTCATGGCAATGGGATTAAGTTCAGTCTAAAATCTCCAATATTCAAGAGGTGTGTCTACTAGTAGCATTATGGTAATGTATACATCACCTCAAATTTAGTCAGGATTTATGTATTTATTTATTGGTACTGGGATTTGAACCCAGGGGTGTTCTACCTCTCAACTACATCCTCACCCCCCCCCTCTCTCTATATATATATATTTTTTTAAATTTTAAAACAGGGTCTCACCAAGTGGCTGATGGTCTTGTTAAGTTGCCAAGGCTTGCCTCGAACCCTGCTCTTCTCCTAGCTCAACCTCTCCAAGTCCTGGGGTTACAGGTGGCTGCCACCATCCCCGGCTAGTCCAGTTGTTTTAACGGAATGGGCATCTGAGTTTGGCTGACTATGTTGTACTTGATCTAGAAAGAATTACTCTCCAAAAAGTCAGCGTAAAACAGTTCTAATTTGTGAAGGATGGATGCGGAAGAGCCTGTCCCTGTGTCAGGGTTCAGAAAACCATATAGCTGCAAGAGTTCACAGAGGTAAGGGAGGTGGTGAGTGGGGGGCAGATCTGACTGAAGGAAACAGTTCGATTGGCACAATGCACAGATACAGAAGTATCAATGCCAGTCTCAATACCAGGTATGGGAAAGGGGAGGGGGCTGGGGACCTCACCAAGTACTGCGTGCACATAAGTCTCTATTGCTCTGAAGTTCAACATCATGTATGAAGACAATGCATCAATAAAAATGAAAAAATAAAAAAAAAAAAACAACAAAAAGCAAAGATTCTATGGAGACCCTACAAAATTGCAGCTGACGGATGGAGTAAGAAAGGAAACAACATCAACAACAACAAAAAATGAGTAGAAAGAGAAAAGTTATGTAAGGTGGTGGGAGGCTGGTCACTAACGTTTCTCTTTGCTTGATCTACTTTAACCCCCGTTATGCCCCCCAAGATTCTGTCATTACAGAAAAGGGAATCATTGGAGTCTCTGAGGGACAAGAAGCTTGTGGGAAGGGGGCCACAGAAGGCTGTGGTAGGAATTCTCTGCAGCGGGTTCTGTGGAAATGCCCTCAGGTTTTATGGAAAGGATGAAAGGTAGGTATTAATTAAGCACCAACTGGGAACAAATAGAAAAGCTGGCCAGGAGCTGTGGTCATGGGCTAACACAACTTTTGTGAAGCCTGAAGCTCTTATTGCTTTTTTTTTTTTTTTGGCTAGGGGGCTCTTTAAGAAAAATAATATAAATTGAAAAAATACTAGATTAAATATAGGCCTTAAAAGGAGCCTGTGTTTAAAGGTGCTGAAGCTCAGGCTTCCTTTGTTTTAGAGTGAATCCGCCGCTGGCTATAGTGGTAGTTCACTGATCAGTTTAATATAGAGGATGTCAGGGTGGTGCGTCTAAAATGCTCATCTTGGAAATCAGTGGGAAGGATGGGAAGAGATAGGATGGAGTTGAATGGAAATGTCAAGTGCACAGCTCAAACTAGCCCTCGTGATTCTATCTTAATAATGGACTAAAGAAATGATTCCAAATAAGTTTGTTTTTATCCTGTTTTGTTTATAAAAATTCCCTTTTCCTTAGCGTAAAGAAGAGGAGATTTCATTTTTTTTCCATGCAAATAACCAGTAGCTTTGGGTCTAAATGCAAGCTTTTTCTGTTATTGGAGGACTCTTTTTTTCCTAGGTTTCCAATCAATGTGTTCTTGTTGCCAGGGTGATAAGCTCTATGTTTCTGGATTTAGAATAAGAATTCCTCCAAAATATTTTATAATCTGGTGATAATGGGGATAGATGGGTGGATGGGGTAAGTGAGATTCCAAAGCATTCCTTTCCTACCCTCTGGTGACACCTGTATTTTACTATATATGGGAACTACTTAGGGAGTTGGTGAAAAATCCTTTTTCCTGGGTATCACTCCCCAAATTCTAATGAAAGAGGACTGCCTTGCAGACAGAAAGAGTTGGATGCAGTCGGTTCCCAGACCCAAAATCACTTTAATAATAATCAGCTGCATGTGAGAGTAATCATAAACATTCTCAAAGAGGAAACTGAGGCACAGGGAAGTCCAGCAATTTGCCTTAGGTTACCTGACAGGTTTCTATCCAAACAAAACATTCTGGGTCCAAGCAGGTCGGCCTAGGGGCTCTGTTTCAGGAAAAAGAGAGAATAGTCTAGCTAATAATATAGTTTGATAGGGAAGGGGGTAGTGGGGTCATAATGGGAAAGTACGTGGTTGATTTTAATAGACAAAAGGATTAGAGTGAATATCGTGGACAAGAATTAGCGAACACCAGGGAGACTTTCAAAAAAGACTTTTTGTGTGTGTTGGCAAGAGGGGAAAAAAAAAAAAAAAAAAGAAGTAGAGATAAAGTGTGGGCCTCAGCCAATGGGCGGCTGTGGCATAAACAGGGAACAGAGTTTGATGTCTGGAGGGGTAGGGAGGGATTTGCACAGTCCCCCGCAGATCACAGGCCCTCAATCAATGTTTGTTGAAGGAATTTGCAAAGGAGGCCGAGTACTAATGTTGCCTCGATTTGATAACTACCATGTTCCCGGTTGCCATGATCAGGGTGTGGGATGGCAGCCAGGAATCCACTCGGCAGAAGCAGGCGGTGCGAGGTAATAGCAGAGGGCTTGGGTGCTGCTGAAGACTGTCAGAACCCTGGGCCAGCAGTAAACCAGCCCGAGGAGGTGGTGGGGGGCGGGGGCTCACCTTGTCATCCACACTTTCCCCCCCATCGCAGGGCAGCGGGAGGAGTCTGCGGGAGGGAAGGAGTGATTTCATCTGTTTAATGAAAAATGACCTGAAGGTTTCTCTGAACCTGGAAACTCCCCATGAAACTGGGGCCAAGGAAAACAGGATTAGGTCCTTATTTCTTCTAGGATGGCTCTGCATCGACTCCGAATGAGTTAAAACGGGAGGGAATAGAAAAAAATAAGGCCATCTCTTCCCACTGTCTCAGCAGAGAAAGCAGGAAATACCAGAATCATTTCCTGGGTTACTATGACAGGCTTCCTTGGGGGACCCCTGTAGACCCTCTTTCCCTCTGGCTCCTTCCTCCTTGGAAGTGGGCACCCCATTTTCTTGGTATGTGTTCACAAGAACATACAGTTTGACTTATGGCAGTCAGACAAGGGAGTCACCCCTTTGGCGTTCTGTCTGCTGACAAACTGCTGGTTTTAGGTGTTGATTCCCTCTGACCTCCATGGGGAACAGCTTACGCCTTCAAACAAGAGGTTGTTCTCAAAACCACAACAAGTGTTTTGCCAGAGTGGGCAACTACTGACGTGTCATTCTCTTTGTCGCCTAACGGGGTGGTACTTTCCAAGACATACGTGCTTGGAGTTTGGGGGCTACATGTCTTTTCTTTAGTGTTCATCTCAGGATTACTGAAGGAGCACAGCCATGATAAACAAAACCATCAACATCGATCCTCATTTTACAGTCTCTTTAAAGCCCCAATTCTTCAAATCATCCTTTTAGCAGGAGAACCAGGTAAATAAGTCCATAGGGCCATTTTCTTTTTAATGCAATGTATATTTATTGTAAACAATAATATACAAAAAAGGAAGAAAGAAAGAAAAAAAGAAAGGAAGGAAGGAAGAAAGGAAGGAAGGGAGAGTAAGTTTCACAGAGAGAACAAAAGGTTTGGAAGGGAAATGACCAAAACAAACAAAACACAAACATAAGTCAAACCTTACCTAAAGAGCAAAAATGATTTAAATGCCAGGTTTCTTAAGTTACAGAAATATTTTTTTAAAAAAAGATCTGCTTTTATACAGAAATTGAAAGATGCCGTATTATGAGTGCTTTAAGATTTTATTCTACTGACTTCTAAAACTGTTAATATATCTTTTCTTTAAATAAAAAAAAAAAAAAAAGTCTGCTGTCTTTTTAAAAAAAGCAATCCTCAACCGCTCCAACCACAGCAGTAATTAAAGATTAGGTTCTGTCAGTGGGCCGATTCTCTCCCTATGTCCTTTCTGCAAGAGGACATGGAGGGGAATATTGATGATGACACACACTTGCTTGCATTGTTTTGTGTCACAACACACACACACACACACACACACACACACACACACACACACACACACACAAATTTAGGCAGCCCAAAGGTCTGTGGCAGAAAACACTGCAAATGACTCAGTGATCCACTACATTTGCAATCTCTCATTTGTACAAAAGAGAAACAAGTTTCCAGTTTGTTTTCAACAAAAACAACAAAGAAGAAAAAAAAAAAAAAAAAAAAAAAAAAAAAAAAAAAAAAAAAAAGGACAAACAAAAAGGCATTTGTACAAATCTAGGAGGAAGAATCCAAAGAAACAAAAAGAAACTTGCTTTTAATAATAAAAAGATTAAAGAGATAAATAAAAAAAAAAAAACTGGTTACAGTTAAGAACATAATTTAACAACAGATGACCATACCCTTTGAGGAAGGTTCCAACAACCTTTTTAAAGACAGTATTAAAAAAAAAAAAAAAGAGGAAGATTTTTTTTTTTTTTAATTAAAACTGCTCCTTACAAAATAAATAATTTTAGCACGTGGAATGTTTTGAAGGTTAACTGCTGGTGTTCAGAGAGGCACAGGTGACAGTCTGAGTTTGCAGACTCCAGCATCTGTGGTCCACATGGGCCCTGGGCAGGTAACCAGGGGGCAGTGCGCTCTGGTACTTATTGGCTGCTGCAACAGTCCCCAAACAGATTTCATCTCCTTTGCTTGACTTTAGACTGCAGGGAACAAGCGAAATCAGGAAGACATGCACCAAACCGAGCACAAGGAATCTCCAGCAGCATTGGTTTTAAGGCTCAAGGTGTTTTTGTCTTGTTTAAAAAATATATATATATATATAGGATAAAGCTTACCAAATGCTTCTCTACACTATTTGTTTATTTCCATATTTGCAAAATAAGGCTTTTATTTCTTCTTTTTAAGGCAGTTCCTCCTTGAATCGGAAAGCCTGAGGGATTAAGCAAAGCTCACCTCCAAAACTGATCATATAACACAATTCTGCTTTTTTATGTTAATATTAAGACACTTTTTTTTCTTCTTTTTTTTTTTCCTTTTTTCTTTTTTCCTTTTTTTTTTTTTTTGTAGGAGAAAGCAAATCTGTACAAAAATACTCTGGGTGCGAGAAAAGCTAGAGCACACTGTTCAACTAAGAGTAGTTTAGCTGTTGGAAAAATAAGAGCATTTAATTTTTTTTTATCTAAAAATATGTATAAATCCCCTCAAAATGGTAATGAATCATACACAGTACATACTAAAATATTTAAAATAGAGAATATTCCTCACAGAGGACTTTCTTCTTTAATTACTGCTAAAAAATAATTACAGAGTCCAAACAGGCAGGGAGATTGAGCGAATGGGTCGCATGATCCTCCACGTTTGCTCCGAAGAAGTCCAGTTTCTCCTGGGTGCCGCGGGTCCATCCAGCCGTGGCGGTCTCGCCACTGGCCACGGAACCCAAGTTGGGAACGCTTTTGGATGGAGACTGTTTCCATCTTGGAATGTGAGTTGCCTTTAGCTTGCAAGTCTTTAAGGAGAAGTGGAGGGGTGGGTGGGTAGGTGGGGGGGAATAATGTCCCAAGGAAATTCTGGTTGGGTATTTTCTTTCTTCGGTTATTTGAATGATCCTCTCGGCCCTCCTGGCCCTTCTGCAGATTTGCTCAGGGTCTGGTGAGCTGTGTGTAGACGGGTTGTTCCCAGTGCTGCGGGCTGTGGGTCTGCGGGATGGTGGGGACCCCGGAGGTGTCGGCGATGGGGGTGTACATGGGGCGCTGGGCGGGATTCATGTAAGTGAAGGTGGGGTAGAGACCAGAGCCCTGGCCCCCCGCGTGGCTGTAGTAGGAGCCCGAGTTCTGGTGGTCGGTGTAGTCGTACTGCGAGCGGGTGATGGGCGGGTAGGAGGGGCTGTAGTGCGGCAGGTTGAAGGGGCTGTAGGCGATCTGCTGCGGCGAGTGCTGCTGCTGCTCGCTGTAGTGGCTGGGGCTCAGCTGCTCCGTCTTGATGTGCGTTCGCTGGGACTGCCCCGGCTCGCTACTCAGCGTGGTCAGCGTGTGCGCCTGCTGCTGCTGCTGGGGGGGCGCTGCCTGCTGCGGGGGGGGCGCCTGCTGGGGCTGCTGGGGCGCCGGCGGGGCTGGCGGGGCCTGCTGCGGGGGCGGCGGCGGCGCCTGCTGCTTGGACATCCACACGTGGCCCGCGCCCGCTGAGGTGGCCGCGGTGCTGCTGATGCCGTAGCTACCGGTGTAGGTGACCTGGCCGTGCGTGGCCGGCACCCCGGGGTGGCCGTTGGGCGGCAGGTACTGGTCAAATTCGTTGACGTCGAAGGTCTCGATGTTGGAAATGACGTCGCTGCTCAGCTCGCCGATGTCCACGTCGCGGAAGTCGATGGGGGGCTGTCTGCCCCCCTCTGGCAGGGGGCGCCCCTCTCGCTTCAGGTCAGCCTTGCCCGGCTGCACGTCGGTTTTGGGGGTGGTGGGTGGGGTCGGCGGGCCCTGCGATTGCCCTGCAGGCCGTAAAAGAAAAAGAGGCACAGGAAAATCAACAAGGGTTGTGCAAAGGATCCAGTCTTTGGAACCTTCCGGGGGTGGGTGGGTGGGGGGCCCTCCCTGTTGCTAAGGTGTAATAAGGACCCGCGATCGCGCTGGAGGTGCGCTGCACCGGAGATAAGCCACGGAATGATTAACCCGCCGGTACACAAGAGGCAACCTCCTTTTATCAGGGGAGGGTCTGAGGCCCCGAGGGTCCGGAAGACCAAATTGCTACCTGTTGAAGAACGCAGTGTGTGCTTTTGGGGTGGGCGCAAAGAAAAGAAGGGGTAACTTTCTTAAAGCTGTAAAGGCATTTTACTTCGTAATAATAATAATAATAATAATAATAATAATAATAAATCTCTAAGGATGTAGAGTGTGTGTGTGTGTGTGTGTTCGCGCGCGTGTCCGTGCGCGCGCCCGCGTGCTCCTGATGGGGCCCTGGGCAGGGAGGGGAGCAGCGGGATTAGGCTCCGAGGGTAGGGTAGGGTTTCCCTCCCTGGGCTGCTCAAAGTCCCCAAGCAGAGCCTTGGAGTCGGGGGCTTGGGTACGTGCCAGGCACGGCTGGGGGTGGCCTGGGGGCCGGAGAGGGACTCACCCGAGTGTTCGCCGGGGGAGTGCACCTCGCTCATGCCGGAGGAGGAGTGCGGCGAGTCGGCCTGCAGCGCCTTGAAGATGGCGTTGGGGGAGATGTGCGTCTGCTCGGCGGCCTCCTCGGCCTCCGCCTGCCCGTTCTTCACCGACTTCCTGCGCCGAGGCTGGTACTTGTAATCCGGGTGGTCCTTCTTGTGCTGCACGCGCAGCCGCTCGGCTTCCTCCACGAAGGGCCGCTTCTCGCTCTCGTTGAGCAGTCTGGAGAGGAGGGGTGGGAGCAGAGAAAGTGAGGCAGGGGGTGCGCGAACCCGGCGAGCTGTCAGGCCCCCACCACTCTGCCGCCTTCGCCCCGACCCCCACGCTACCAACGCAACCAGCTTTCCAGCCACTGCTGCAACTCATAACTTTTCTTTAAATAAATAAAATAAATAAATAAATAAAGGCAAAGCCAATTCTCAGTTCTTATAGTTCGACCTGAGCGATCACTCGACTCCCCGCCCCTCCCCTTCTCTTTTATTTTGGAAACCCTGGAGAGACTAGTAGCTCTGCTGCAGCCGCTCTAAACGCCTAGGC
>PVLC010001040.1:0-56669 GCA_004027655.1 Graphiurus murinus
GGAGGAGGAGGAGGAGGAGGAGGAGGAGGGAGGAAGAATGAATGAGAAAATAAGAATTTTGCAGGGCAGTGTTATGGTTCCCTGAAACACACTTGGGAAATACTGTATCATCTTGATTTGTTTTTGGTATTGTCTTAGTCCTGTTGCTATAACTGAATACCACCGTATTCTGGATAATTTATAAAGAATGAAAGGTTGTTTCACTCACAGTCTGGAGGCTGAGAAGTTCAAGAGCTGGCACCATCATCTGGTGGGGTCCTTCTTGAAGGACATCACATGGTAAGTCAGAGCAGTTGCCAACTGAAGTCTCTCTTCATCTTTTTTTAATACTTTTGTTGGTGCAATATAATTTTACATACTAGTGAGGTTCACATGATACAAGCATGCATGCACACAGCACTTGGTGTGCTTCCCTCTGGATCCCTCACTGCGGCCCACCCTTCCCGTACATGTTAGTGAGATTGGTAGTGAAACCTTCATATATGGACATAGCACTATTTGAACTCTTTCCTTCAAAGGTTCTCTTTTTTCCCCTCCCTCCCTTCCTCTTCACTTCCCTCTCCTCAACCCCCTTCACACCATTCTTCTGGTCTCTGTCTTCATTTATCTAAAGTTCCTTTTCCTTCCCATTTTCTCTCTAGCTTCCACATATGAGAAAAAACATATGACTCTTGACTTTCTGAGACTGTTGATGTCACTTAGAATAATATTCCCTAGTTCCATTCATTTCCCTGCAAATGACGTAATGTTGTTCTTCTTTTTGGCTGAGTAAAATTACATTGTGTGTATATATCACATTTTGTTATCTATTCATCTATTGATAGACACCTAGGTTGGTTACACAATTGTGTGCTGTGCTGCTATAAACATGGATATGTTCTTATAAAGCCACTAATGTCATGCTGAGGACTCCACCCTCATGACCTCGCCTAAAGCTTAATTATTTTCCAAAGGCCAACTTCCAAATACCATTAATATATGACTTTGAGGATTGTTTCCAACAGAAACTTGGAGGGGATGCATTCAAATCACAGCAGCTGTTAATCCAGGCTACTTTTCCTGGACATCAAATACTTCTCAGATAAGGATCATTTACAATCATTCTTCTTATAAAGCTTCCTATTTAAGTGTAAAGCATGAAATGTTTCCAAGCATCCTCCTGCATTCCAACTTTGAAGTTTAATTTAGAATTAGGCTGCCTAGAAGTTCTCAATCCTAGTCTCCCAGAAATTTTCATTGTTTTCCAAGAGTCTTATAGACCCCTTTAATTTTAAACCATAACCCATAAAAATAGGACATTGTTATTTACATAGCATTATTCATCAAAAAATATTGCTAAGTAACCCTGATATACATGAAATTATGGGGATAGATAATTACAAGATTCTGTAGACCTCATGGAGATAAGGCAGCCATGTTGAAGGCGGGGTTTGGCTGCTTAGGAAGGGTTCCTGTGGGTGTAGCCTTGGAATCATATATGGCCCCTCCTCCCCTTGCTTCCAGTCTCCATGATGTGCGAGCAGAGCTCTTGCACAAGCTCTCTCCTTCTGCTCCCTGTACCATTCCCTGAGCTCCACAAACATCACCTGGCCTAACATGGACTAAACCCATGAAATCTCCAGATCTATGAGAAAATCAGCCTTCTCTCCTCTAAGTTGTTATTGTCAGGTTTGGGGGTTATAGTAGTGAGAATGCTGACTGAAATACTGCCCTAAGAAATACAGGAGGCCCTCTGTATCTGTGGGTTCTGTACCTGCCAACTCTGCCAGTCATTGATGAAAAATGTAGTCAGGCCTATGATGATTGCATCTGTAATGAGCATGTGCAGATTGTTTTTGCTTGTCATGATTCCCTAAGCAATACTGTATGAAAGCTATGTTATAAGCTGGGCATGGTGGCACACACTTGTAATCCCAATACTTGGGAAGCTGGGACAGGAAGATCATGTCTAGATCAAGGCCAGCCTCAGCAACTTAATGAGACCCTATTTCAAAATAAATGATAAAAGGGGCTGAGGGTGTAGCTTGGAGGTAGAATGTACCAGGGTTCAATCCCTAGTACCAAAAAATAAATAAATAAATATTCCATAGCATTTACTTGTAACAGGTATTATAAGTAATCTAGAAATTATTTAAAGTATATGGGGGGAAATCATATAAGCATGCAAATATCATGTCATTTTATAAAATCTGTGGATTTTGGAATCTGTGGATTTTGAAATCTTCTAGGATTCCTAGAAAGCAATCCCTCATGAAAACAGACCAGGTGTGTGTGTGTGTGTGTGTGTGTGTGTGTGTGTGTGTGTGTGTGTGGTGTTGGGTTGAAACACAGGGCATTCTACCTCTGAGCTATACCCCCAGCCCTGTTTTGTTTTTATTTTGAAACATGGTCTTGCTAGGTTAATGAGAATCTCACTACTTGCTCAGACTGTCCACAAACCTGGGATCCTCCTGTCTCAGCCTCCCAATACTGGGATTACAGGCATGCACCACTACATCTGGCCGGTATATATTTTAATAGTAACTATAACTTGAAATTAGTAGGTCTGGGAATGAAATAAAAAATCATGGGTTCATTTTTTTTTCCAAAAAAACAATTTTGTGGTCTTGGATAAGCAATCTTTCTATTGATTACCACATCTATTGAATGGGGATAATTATACCTACTTTTATCTTTCTCATGATGATTAAATATAATAAAGTATGCAAAAACACCTAGCACAGTGCAGAAATCAAGACTAAAAGGACTAGTTGCCTTGAAAAACAAAAAAAAAGCCCCTTTAGGACCTACTCAACAGTTTTATCCTGAGGGAGGCCTTGTCCTCAACTGTTTCACTGAAACCTGCCATGATCATTGAATTTGAGCTTACACTGGAGAGACATGCTACTTTTATCTTCCATCTCCTTGCATTGCCTGTGAACTGAGACAGTAGTAAAGCAAAGAGGAAGCCACTTGGAAGAATCTGACCGATTGGTCTCTCCTGTCGTCTAGCCTGGCCCAGCCTTTGTGGTCTGGCCTGGTTCACACAGATTTTCAACAAATTTGCACAGTATTAGTAGAGCATTTTTTATCATTATCCACTTTTGACAAGTGAACTTAAGCTCAGAAAAAAAATAAATGCCTTGGCCAAGATCACCGTACTAATAAGTGGCAAACCTAAGGTCACTCTATTTCAGCAAACTAATACAAGACAGCAGGCATAGGGTTAGAGGCTAATGTGTTTGTCCAAAGGGAAGGTGAGAGCTGGCAAGAGAATAGAATGAAAAGCACACACACAAGAGGTAATGAGCACAATGGTTTGAATGCATCCCCAAATCCATGTATGGAAACTGAATCACTAGTGTAAGAGTGTGGAGAGGTGGGACCTTTAAGACATGAACAAGTGATGAAGGATCTGACCTTGTGAATGGATTAACACCATTATCAAAGGAGGGTTCCTGATGAAAGGATGAGTTAATCCCTCTCCCCTCTCTTCTCTTTCCTCTTTTGCCCTTCTTCCTTCTGCCAAGGGATGATGCAGTGAGATATGAAATTTATTTTTTCTTTCTTTCTTTCTTTCTTTCTTTTTTTTTTTTTTTTTTTTTTTTTTTTTTTTTTTTTTTTTTTTTTTTTTTTTTTTTTTTTTTTTTTTTTTTTTTTTTTTTTTTTTTTTTTTGGTACTGCAGATTGAACCCAGGGGCATTCTACCTCCAAACTATAGCCCTACAGCTCCCAGCCATATTTTATTTTTTTTATTTTGAAACAGGGTCTCACTAAGTTGTGGATGACCTCTCCAAATTCCTGAATCTGGCCTCACACTTGCCTATCTCAGCCTCCCAAGTACTGACATTACAGTCATGCGCCATCACACCCAGCTTAATCTCTCTCTGTTCTTTATAAATTATCAGTCTCAGGTGTTTTTTTATAGCAGCACAGAATAGGTGAAGACAGTGAAAAAGTCAAGTTGATGTTTTGGGAAGTGGAAGAACATGGGACTCAACTATATATGTTAACTTCCAGTTTTTTCCCAACTACCTCTTCCCTCAATCCCAAAAAGAAAGAACTTCCATGACTGGGAGATGTGCATGTTCACGCTCATGAACACCCATCTTCAATCCAGTCTTCCACTGACAAATAACAGCTTTAGTTTTGTGTAGGTTTACACAGCCCTTACCTTCAAAGAATTAAAAACCTGGAAGAGAAACCACAAAAAGGACACAGAGCCAAAGGTCCTGTCACTCGCAGGTAACCTCCAGGGTTACTTATCCCATTCAGTAGTTAACGTGGCCATGGGCAAGACACAGAACTTTGTTCAATCACTTCTTCATGCACAACTCACTCATTTGCATATTCACAAGGACTTATCAATGGCTTACCATGTGCCCAGCACAGTGGCCAGCACTAGAGCTACAGATGTTCCTGAACCATAGGAGCTTAGAGTGAGACATCCAGCCCACTCCGAATCTGTAGCTTGTCCTCCACAACCAATCACCATCTCCTGTCTTCTTTATCTCCAAAGCACAACTTGTATCTGTCTACCCTTCAGCCCCCTGCCACCACCATCCTGGTCACAGGCACAGCTCATGTGTCCATGGGCCCAGAAGCACAGTGAGCCAGAAAGGACCTCTCATGTTATTATCCTGCCTCAGAGCCCTGGCTGCTAGAGCAGTAAAAACAAGAGATCTCAGCAGAAAATGCTTGTGTGCAGAGGCATGGGGGACAAAGGCTTAGGAAGAGCAGTCTGCAATGCTCAAACATGACACTCGCATTCCGAAGAAACCACAGATCATTAAAAAGCACATTATGCACATAATTGTTTCAAAGGGAGGGGAAATTCGAAGCTAGAGAGTTTGAGTATCACAATACCAAAGTTATGTTTCCTGTAGGAATTTTAATAATAAAAGTGTTTTAATAGCTGTAAGTGTTTAGCCATGAAACCAGTACCTCACTTAGTAAATCCAGCCTTTGATGATTCTAGTTTTCCAGCTTCAGAAGAATGGTTATTCTTTTTTTTTACCCCCTCCCACCCAGCATTACCATACCACAGCCAGCTTTTTACCATTCTTGTGTATGGAAAACAAAATCCAAACCCGTCAAACAAAGCAGCAGGGTTACACGTCACCTTCACACCATGCAAGTGCAGCTCCCCAGTAGATAAGGAAATTTGCCTCAGTTTTCTGACCTATAAAATAAGGATAGTAATAAAGTCCACCACAGAGTTACAAATGGGATTACATCAACTAGTATTTGTAATGTGCTGGTAGCAGCATCTAGCACACAGCATTCCAATGTAAGTGGTGTCAAATTAGATAAATTAATGGATAGATTGATAAATAATGTTTTCTATTCCCACTATGAAAGTACTTGATGTGGGGGAACTATGTTAAAAGCAAAGCAAAGAAAAAGAAGGGGCAGAAGATGAGTCTATCACAGCAATAAGACATTAAAAAAAAAAACAGGGGCTTAGATTGAGGTTTGCTCCAGCTCTCAATTATGCTAGATCAAATTTGTATGTCCCAGAACAAATGTATATATATGCATATGTACTTACATCTACATACATCTACATGCATAAACATATACCACCTAACCTGACTGTCCCACTTAAAAACCAGAGCCTGAATCAGATGCAAAAGTGAGAAATTCATTCATCATGCCCTACTTCTCTCTATAATCACACACAAGAGGTTACAAACCTCAAATTGGGTCCAGTCCCAGAATTTGGTCAGTAATTGAAAACAATAAGAACATAAAATGACTGAGATTCTCCATCTGCAAAAATAAACCACTCAGGAGATGGTTGTAAATGTGCTGTTGATGGGAGTAGGGATTCTCCCCATTTTCTGTCAAGGAGAACAGGATACCTTACAAATTCAATTAAGGACACCAGAGTCTCCCCCTAGTCCAATCAGGATGACCCTAGGGTATCTCTCCAGCAAAACATGTTGGAATGTGGTTTATGGTAACCTACTCAGTTGAATTGCAATGCATCTGAGGTAATGTTGTGTTGTCATAACAGAGGATGGGGGTCCGCAGGAGTCTGGAAACAACACCAAGCAGTGAGATTCTCAGAGTATTTCCACGAGTGCCCAGGGCTCTATTTCTAGATCATTGGTTCTGTTGGGTTGAAGCATCCACTGAAGAAAGCCAATAACCTTTGGTCAAATTCCAAGATCTCCAAGGGAAATCTTATCTGTCACTTGGTGTCTTCAATAGAGTTACTAAGCAATAAGGCAAGCCTTGCAAAGATGAGAGTCCTCAATTAGCTCTTTACCTAGATCCTCACCCTCTGTAAATAGGTTAATTAGTTTTCTGTCATTTAATCAGTAAAAGAGCCAATTCTGAACAATCAGTTAGGGTTAAGGTTAGGGTCAGGGTTAGGGTTAGGGTTGAGCGAGTCCTAACTTTACTACCTGAAAAACCTTGAGCAAATCATTTATCATCTCTTGGTCTCAGTTCCTCATTGTCAAGGGGATAATAATAGTGGCCTATTTCATAAGCTATTGGGGAAGACTAAAGTATAATAATCTGAAAAAGTGCTTTGCTTTTTAGGTGTCCAATAAATGCTGTCATTTTGCTTTATTTGGGATCTGGTTAAATCTCGACTCATCATCACCAATATCATCATCCTGTCTGAACAACTGGATAAACCACTAAAATTTGAGATCTGAAAAGCTGACCAAACACTTGAATCTTGAGTAACTCCACTATAATTCACTTGTTCCACCTTAAGCAACTGGTTCTTCTTTACTATTAGCAGCAAAGCTAATGTTAAAATTGATCATGTATGCCCAGGAATAAATAGTGACTTTTAAAATAAACACATCACCGTATAAAATAAAATATCCAATCTTATAGAATTAGTATATTCAGGATGCTATAACAAAATATCTTGACCTGGGAAACTTATAAACACAGAAAGCTATTGCTCACAGTTCTGGAGGCTGGGAAATTCAAGGTCAAAGCACCAGGGATTAGCTGCCTGGTAAGGGCTTCTAATGGTGTCTTCTAGCTGTCTCCTTACCGTGTGGAAGGTCAAGGCTTTAAACCCTTTTACAAGGGCACTAATTCTATTTATGAGGGTGGAGTCCTCATGACTTAACTACTTCCTCCAAACCCCCAAATTAATACTATCACACTAGATATTAGTTTCCAAAATAAGAACTGAGGGGAGGGGGAAACACCAGCATTTAGACCACAGCAAGAACTATCCTCAATCAAACTCTCAGGGACTCAGCCTCAGTCACTATTTTCCTATCATGAAACTATTTAACAGAATGTCAGGACCTAAAATGTAAACTCTTTTCTTTCCCAGTATTATTGAGGTATCATTGATAAATAGGAATTTTATATATCTAAGGTGTATAACTTGATATTTTTATATATGTACACCCTGGGGAAAGATTTCCACAGTTAATTAATACCTATCACCTCCCATAGTTACCAAATTCTTGCCTGTGTGGGGGAATGGGGGGATTAAAACAAAATCTACCTTCTTAGCAAAGTCCAAGTATATTAGTACTGTATTAATTGTAGTCACCAAGCTGTACATTGATCTCTTACTTTCTTTAACAGTTAAGAAGATTGAGACCAGAGAGAAACACCCTTCTTCTCTTTTCTGATTTATAGTTAGATACTTGTTCCACTGTGGCCTCGGTGTTCCCAAATCACTGGCAACAAAATGGAATTGTGAGCAGAACTGCTGAGCCATGGACTTGAATTCAGAAGGCTCAGGCTTGAACCCCATCTACGACAGTGGCAGTGGCAAACCATTATCTCTCCCTTCACCTCCTTCTCCATTCTTGTAAACAAGAAACCAAGTTACCATAACTTCAGCCATCTCTACTGCTCAAAGTTATTATAAAGATGGAGTAAAATGAGAAGGTGCTCTGTAAACTCTCAAGTATCAAGTAACAGTGCAGAATTTTGTGGACATCAGAACAAACTTTTATAAGTTTAGTTCTAATGATCCCTAAGAGAGAGGAACTTGGGTGGGTGGCACTGCCTTAGCAGTGGAAATGGGGTGGCAGATACAGAGGGCTACAGGATGGGCCTAAGAAAGGTTTCTAAAGGAACAACAGAGAATTTTCCCATTTAGTCTACTTCTCCTGCCTCCTCTGTCCCCAACCATTCTTAACACAATCAAGAGAGGAGAGCTGAGAATGAGGCTAGTGCTTTGCTTAGAAAAACAGGTGATAAATCATAAAGCAATCAAACCTGCTGCACAGAATGGGAAACATATGGCAAGTCCTTCTAATTAACTCTTCTGTACGTTGCCTTGGGTTGGGGTGTCGTTCCCAGTGTTTTACATTTGACTTGTCCCAGCCTACTCTCTCACCATGGCAACTCAAATTTGCCAGAAAGTAGAAAAGTCTGCATTTGAGAGAGCTAAAGGAGTTTGATACCGTTCCACCAGCCACAATTATTTTTTTTTAAAAAAAAAAAAGGAAGAAAAGGCATAGCCAAATATTTCACTCTGAGAACATCCTTGGGGAGCTATTCTCTCCCTCTCCCCTCCTTTTACACCTCGTTCTCTCTCTTCCACCCCTTCCTCTCTCTCCACCTCTCTAGCATTCCTTTTCTATATATCTGTTCTCACCAACTAAAGAGAGAGAAAGAGCAGGAGGATTAAGTCCACCTTTGCTCTCTGCAAACATGTGGCTCTATAGGCAGCGTGCAGGAAATCAAGGCCTTTTCATCTTGGTCTTCGTCGTGCCCAAGGGATGCTGGACAAAGTTTATTTTTTAGCAAATTAATCTACTTTTGCTATAGATCGTGGATTAACTAGGGAGTGACTCTGGAGACACAGCAGGGCATCTTGTATCAGGTCACAAACCAGCTGGCCAGAGGTCCAGTTTTGTGTGACCAACCATTCTGTGTGGGCCTTGAGTTAATCACTCACATCTCTTTCCTGAGCCTTCTCTGCTTCTCTTAAAAACAAGAGCATTGAATACAAAATTCTTAAAGGCCTCTTCATAACTCTAGCCTTCTTTGAGGATTTCACCAGTGAGCCTGCAAAAAATAACCATCCATTCAAGGGTGAACAAGGTTGTTTATCTGTTCTGACTTCAGGAACAGGCCAAGCTAGACGATTGTCCATTCTTATCCAGATTTGTATCTCCTAAGGTGGAAGGTGGAGCTGGAAATAAGGTCAACTATCTAACTCAAGGACCAGATCCCAGCCTGTCTGTCCTCATGTAGGTACCCCCCATAGCAACTCAGTTCATGGTACATGTCCATGACTCTTCATTCCACCCAGCTCTAATAGGCAAAACTGCCAACTCCCAAACACAAGAGGTAAAGAGGTCATCCAAGCTGAGTTTCATCAAATAAATATGCATCCAGGTGTGGTGACGAACACCAGTAAACCCAATACTTGGGAGGCTAAGACAGTAGGATCACAGGTTCAAAGTCAGCCTCAGCAACTTAGTGAGATCCTGTTTCAAAATTAAAAAATAAGAAGATCTAGGGGTGTAGCTCAGAGGTAGAATGCTGCTGGGTTCTATCCCCAGGACCAGTAACTAGAATAAAGAGGTCATCGAATCCATACTAACCTCCAGGAAGAATCTCACCCAAAGTACCCCAGAGGGATTATTAATTAGATCCTACCATCATCAAAGCACATTTGGCACCTTCTCCAGAATTGGTCCATCCTTAAGCCAGGCACTTTACTATATCATCTTTAGAAACTGAATTGTAATATATGTCTATGATATACATCAGGAAGCTGCACAAGTAAGAAAGCCTGGGCTATACCTTCAGTGCTCTGAAAACTAACTCTAATTTACTAGGAAGACCTTGAACTTTGGGCTCTTCTCTCAAATAGTAGCAGCTTCTCAGCACACTGGGACAGGAACCCAAGATTGGGTTGGGTTGGGGTCCCTTCTTGGGCACCTTACTGCAATTTATATTTGAGCTATCTGAGAAATGAGGGTATCCAGTCACAGATGTGCACAGTGGCTGAGGATCAACTCAAGTTCTTTAGGGTGCTGAGCTAGATGGAGAGGACTTTTCCTATACCTGGCCTATGCCCATGAACTCCAAACTTTGGGAGGATTGCTCTAAACTGGCCAAGTTAATGTTTAAAGAGCTGAGTAAATAAGTAGGTGATCTCTGGGCCAAACTGCCAAAGGCAGCTCAGACCTTCCTGCCTCCCAAAAACCCTTTCAAAGAGGACATCAACTGGCAGGTCATTAAGAGAAATAAAATGTGCTCACTCTGCAAAGCTCTCTTTCCCTTCAATGCTACTTTGTCCCTATGGGTTTAACTCACTCCATTTGACATTCTCACTTCCTTTGATAAGTTCTTAGAAGTGCATGGCAGCTCAGGTCTCCCTAATCTGGAAGTAGGTCTGCAGGAATTCTGGTAATCAGCCGAACAACCTTGAACAAATTGCTTCACTTCTCTGAGTCTCAGCTTTCTCATTTGAAAATAGTTAATAGCCCACGGCTCTTCAGGGGGTGCTAGGGCAATGAGGAAAGAGAACAGGCTTCAGAACCACTCAGGACTGGGTTTACATTATGACTCCCCAATCCAATGTGTGACTTGGACAAGTTATTTTGCTTCTCTCTGCCTCAATTTCCATATCCGTACAGGAAGAACTTTAATGAATGTGTCTGACCAGTTTATACAAACTTAGGGTAAAAACATTGCTTTGAGTTTTTTAGTAAATCAACTAAGCTCCGTGACATTTCAGCAGAAAGACTAGTATCTTTCCCTTCAAGTTTATGTGTTTGTGAGTTGATCAGAAACTCCCAGGTTGGCTGAATCCAGCGGCACCCTATCCTCAAAACCAAATGGCTCACCCATTTCCCAAGATGTTGCTTCTGATAACTCGCCCTACAGTGAACATTCAGAGTTTGCCCTTGAAGCCAGGATGGATTTCTCAGTTGGCATTAGCTGAGGGATGACATGTGAGCACCAATATTGCAGATCTTTAATCACAGTCTATATTCAACCACTGCTCCCAAATTACAATCCCTGGGCGGGAGAGTTAGGTGCAGGGGCACACACCATGCAAAACCCAGCCTTGCTCACAAGCCACAGCCTTTGTCTTGAGTCTAAGCAAGCAGTCTAGCAGGGGGCTGGACCCTTCCTTCCTTTTCAAGAGAGTTCTAGGATCTGATCCTTTCACAGACTGATCCCTCCCCTTTTCCTTATTTTCCAGGACTGTATACCAGGAGGTAAGAGCATTTGCTAGACCATTTTTCAAATGTATAGTTATACCCTTATGTCAGTACAACACATGCCTGCATATGTGCCTTATATTTGTATAACTGGGAATTTTTTTCCCCTTGGGTTTCTAAGGCCTGAATCGCTTCCCCTTCCCTAGCTAAACAAAGAACAAGCTAAAATAGTTTTAAGTACCCCTTTCAGTGGGCAGCCCATTTGATCTTTGCCTTATCTGGAACCTCAATGTGCAGATGGGAATATCAGGCACCTAACAGGCCCTCAGGCACAGCAGGCATTTAAAAAGTGGCAGTGTATCCATACTTAAAGCAAGTGTTCCCGACCTGTACTGAGGGTGACTTTGAAGAAATCTCACAGCCTTCACTACCTCTTCACCAATTGTAAAACCTTATTGATTTACTTATTCCCCACTAAGCCAGGAGTTGGCAAACTTTTACCATAAAGATTCAGGTAGTAAATATTTTAGGCTCTGCAGACCATTCTTTGTCCCAATTTTTTTTTTTTTTTTGCATTTTGTTTGCTTTTTTGTTTTATTTACAATTTTTAAAACATTCTTTGCTATAAGCTATAAAATAAACAGGCCCTGGCTGAATTTGGCCCAGGTGCTATAGTTTGCAGACCCCCCCAGCGATGACCTCATGAATCTGGATGTTAATCGACCTCACCTGAAAATGGACTTGAAAACACATTTCTTGGCACTAACCCAACTCACTGGATCAGAATCTCTGAGGTAAAGTGTTAAGCTCCCTGCTACTGCTGATGGAACTTGTGTTCTGGCTGACCACAGAGGTCAGTCTGGAAGACCTGACCTCTCTGACCTATGTCCCTCTTCCACCCCAGGGGCGATTCTTCAACAAAAACAAAAAGGGCTGGAGGTGTAGCTCAGAAGTAGAATGACCCTGGGTTCAATCCCCAGTACCAAAAAAGAAAATAGGAAAGGTTCAGGGCTGGCCAGGTAGTTCAGTGGTAGAGTGCTTGCCTAGCTCTGGATTTGAACCACAGCACTAGAATAAAAAAGAAAAGAAAAGTTCACCTGAGTTCCCTGTTTTGGAGGTTTAAGTCCCTGGTCAGTTTACTCATTGCTTTTGGGCTTGTGATGAGGCATACATCATGGTGGGAGCATGTGGTAGAGGCACCTCAGTTTATTGCTGACTCAGAAAGAATGGGAGAGAAGCCAAGAATAAGGTTGGGGGTGGGGAGGGGAGGGAGGGAAGTGGTTAGCAAGCCCAGTGATATAGAAAAGCTGAGAACATTCAAGAGAAGATATTCATCTCTGGGGGAAAAAAAAAAACACACACAATCAAGAAAATAGCACGGGTCTGTTGGCCTGGGTCTCCCATGACCTTCCATTGGACTTAAATATTCTCCTTTTACATCTGTTATATATAAGAATTTACATGTGTTTGGAGCTGTTATGTAGTTTGTGTTTTTCTCTTAGATGAGATGGGCATGAAAGAGGAGTTGGGAGGAAGGAGGGAACATTAGTAGAGAGTTTCAGGAGCCATAGGAAGTTTTCAAAGTGTACCAACCAAATGCAAAACTATAAAACTCCTAAAAGATATTATAGCGGAAAACCTAGATGACCTTGGGTTTGGCAATGACTTTTTAAATACAACACCAAAGGCATGATCCATGAGAGAAATAAGTGATCAGCTGGACTTCATTAAAATTGCAAAAGACATTGTCAAGAGAATGAGAAAATAAGCCGCAGAGAAAATGTTTCTAAAAGACACATCTGATATGGGACTGTTATCCAAAATATACAAAGAATTCATGAAAGTCAACAACCAGAAAACTAACAGCCTAATTTAAAAACGGACCAAAAACCTGAACCCCTCACCAAAAAAATATAAGCAGATGGCAAACAAATATATGAAAAGATGACCAATGTCATGACATTGGGGAACTGAAAATTAGAACAATGAAATACCACTATACACCCACCAGAAGAGCAAAAAGTCTAGAACACCAAATGCTAGTAAGGATGTGAGGCAACGGGGAGTCTCATTCATTGCTGGTAGGAAAGCAAAATAGTTGCAGTCACTTTGGAAAACAATTTGACATTTTCTTTAAAAAGCTAAATGTACTTTTACCATGCAATCCAGCAATTATACTCCTTGGTATTTGGGTTGAAAATTCATGTCCTACACAGAAACCTGCACACAGAGTTTATACCAGCTTTATTGATAATTGCCAAAAACCTAGAAGCAACCAAGATATCCTTTGGTAGGTGACTCAATAGAGAATCTGTAGTGCATCCAGAGAGTGGAAAAGTATTCTTCTCTAAAACAAAACGAAATTTCAAGCCAGGAAAAGACATGGAGGGACCATAAATATATATTACTAAGCGAAGGAAGTCAATCTGAAAAAGTTACAGATTATATGATTCCAACTCTATGACACTCTGGAAAAAGCAAAATTATGGTGACAGTAAAAAGATCAGTGGTTGCCAGGGATTAGGGAGAGGAAGGGATGGATAGGTGGAGCACATAGAATTGTTAGGTCAGTGCAACTATTATTTGCGATTTTTAATAATGAATCCATATCATTATACATTTATCCAAATCCATGGAATGTACTGTGATACATTAGAACGCTAATGTTAACTATAGACTTCGTTGATAATGAGGTGGAAATGTATCTACATCAGTTGTAAGAAATATACCACTCTGGTGAGGGCTAGATAATAGGAGTCCATGCATGGAGAGGGAATGTGGGAAATCTCTGGGCCTTTTCTCAATTTCGCTGTAGGCCTGAAATTGCTCTTAAAAGTCTATTTAAAAGGCATTCACCTTGCAGTGACACTAAGGTGGAATTGTATTCTGTTTTTTCTTAACCCAGAACAGGGTCTGGTCCTGACAAGAAGTAGCTTCTACCTGGATAAAAGAGGCGAAACAACCCAAGGCATCAGCTGGAACCATGTCATATTAGATGTTCTGTCAATATCAACAGAGTAGGTGAATAACTCACCTGAGTCTGTCACCTGCACCACCTTTATCTGGACCTAAGGCATCACTTGATAGCCATCATGTAGGAAGATGTCATCCATACAAGTTACCGAGGACTTGTCTAGGCTGATCCTAGGAAGAGAGCGGGGGGAGAGGAGAGAGAAAGAAAGGAGAGGGGAGGAGTGTGAAGGAGACATTTTCTCCTATGGAGTCATTTGTCCATGTCCCTCTGCACCTACCATTTGCACACCACCCTGCAAGACTGAATAATACAAAAGAAATACAAAGCACTCTCTTTGTCCCTAAGAATCTCACAGTCTTGTGACGAATGAGAAAATGCACTCGAAAGAACTTGAGCATATAATAGAAACAATTTCGTATGCTGAACAGAATCAAGAGCTATCTATATTAGAACACAGACAAATGTTATGGGAACCAGAAAAGAAAGAGAACTACATGGAAACCGGATATAGTCGTAAAGACTCAGCTGTGAGTATTTCTCTGGTTGTAGAGAGTATGTCCCTCCATAAAGAGTCAGGACACACCGTATCATGTTCTCTGAATTGGTTCTGCGGAAATTTTCCCAAATCTTTCTGAAATGCACATTACCCACAGTTTCGGGGGTGTCCGATGACCTAAACATCCCTGAGCTCCTGTTTCTCATTCTGGCTGTTTCTTCTGCTGACCTTGGAATGCAATCTCCCTGCCAACCCCTCCCTGAGGTGGGCCGGGGGGTCAAGCCTATATATACTCTCCTTGACTCTGTTGCTGATGTTTGACTCACCTTTTCAGAACTCACTCTCACCCATCCAATCTCAGGATTTCTTGGTTCTTCTCTTCATCTACTTTTAATTTTTCCTTCTTGTCCTTACTTATTTCTTCTGGATTTTCCTCCATGGAGGTTTGCATTTATAGCTCACCTCATTGCCCCACTTTTAATAACTGGGAAGTGTTCCCGCCAAAAGCATTGTGTTACAGAGAAGTGCATTCCACTGTCTCTTGGCACCATCCATGCGAGGTGAACAAAACACCTAGTAAATCACTCCTGGGCAGTCTCATGTGGCCATACCAATGGAGGTGGCCTGTTCACACTATCTACTGGCCGACTCTCCATTTAGCTGTGTTTCCTGCCCCAGCTTCCTCCCAGTCCCCCTACTCACCAGCCTCTACACTTAAAGAAGAATTTTTTTTCTACAGTGCTGTGGATTGAATCCAGGGCTTTGCACATGCTACACAAGCACTCTACCTCTGAGCCATGCCCAAGCTCTCAAGGAAGGGTTTTAATTCAATTTTATTCCCCTGAAGAAAAAGCAACGGGAGATACCCTCACAAAATGGCACAAAGGAAGGGCTGTTGTCTTCGAAGCCAAAATAACACACCCAATCTGGACATGGAGTTGGAGGTGTATGCAGCAGGCAGAAAAGTCAAATATCATGCCCACATTCAAATAGAATGGAGCCACCCTTCTCAGAAAGGAATCCCCTGCTCCCACCCTCCTGAGTGAGTACAAGAGAGACCTCATATCTGTCCTCTGCCAACTAAAGATGCCAATGGGTGCCACTAGTACAGAAGAAGAGAAGGCATTGATCATCTGTGATCAAGGGCTGGAACACTAAAAGATAAAGGGGAAAATGCAACTAAGCTAGATTAATCAAAACACACGAAAGCCAGTCGCTTTGGTTTGACGACGAGGCTTTCTATGGGAAAAGTAACGCACTTGTTAGAGAGACAGCTGGTTTTCATTACAGTCAAAGGAGTTTAAAAATAAATGCCATCCCTCTTACCCCCACCTCAAATTCAGTGCACATTCAATTCTAACAAAGCGAACACCCAGACTCAAAAGTCAAACCGTTTGAAACCAGGCCGCAGGGAACCATTGGCTATTGTTCTTGTTGTGGCCCAAATGGTTTATTTCTTCGGAGGCCACTAACTAAAACAATGACAACTTTCATGTCAAATTCCAGGAAATAAGACAATTATGAGAAGTTTTTCATTGTCCCTCCCCCCTCCCCAAAGACAAACAATTGAATTAGTGCTGAAGGACTGAAAGGAAGCGGAACAAATTAGGCCCGAGGGTTTCCACTAGAGCAGCCCACAGAACAGCTCCTGGGTGCATTCTCTGAGGAGAAAGAGTCTGGATTCAGAGACAAATACGTAACAAAAGACACAGGCCCACCCAGAAAACAGGGGAGCCTGTTAGGAGGATGACACGCTGGCCAAGGGCCAAACCTGCCTCCCTGGCCCCACTGTGAGCAAGAACGGTTTTCAAAGCAAGAACAATGCCTGTCGTTGTCCTTCCAAAACCATAGGTCACTAACTACATTTTTAAATCATTCACTTTTCAAACTCACCCTTCCTTACCATATTAGATTATCTCAATCAGTGAGGGTATTGCTTGGCATGTTCCAAGCACAGTAAATATTTGTCGTTAGAATTAATTAACTGTGCTAAAGAGGCCCAGGCCAAGGATCATTACGTCATAAGTCCTTTGGTTTCCCACAGAGGAAAAATCTTTTCTTAAACCGCAATCTTTGTCCCTACCCCCAACCAAGCATTTAAAAGGTCATATAGGAGTTACAATGAGATAGGCCACTCAGGAAAGCAGATGGCTCAGGGGTGAGCTTGAAGTAGCATCTTACGAAGGTTGTTGATTTTCCAGTAGTCCACTGTGCAGATGCAACCACTGAAAGATGTACAAGAATTTCCCTAGAACGAAAAGCTACAATGGGATTATCCGAGAAGCCTCCATAGATAGTTGTAATTAAGAAAGTCTTATAATTGAATGAAAACATTAAAAATCTCATTACTCATTACTAGTCCCCAGCTAGAAGCAAATGCTTTCTTCAGCCTCTCCCTGTGGCATGCACACTTTCTTTTGAATCTTTCCCCTGCCTGAGCTCGAGTCACTCAGGGAATCCTGATTTCTACATACACATAGAACAGCCAGCAAGGAGGAGGAGGCCAGCCCACCTGGGTGGCCCCAGCAATCAAGTCACGCAGTGCAAGGACGTGTGGCCTGCCTGCAGGAGATGTGCATTGGGGGGTTTATGGGAGGAATCCGAGCAAGAGTCAATGGTAAAGTGAGATCACTGTACTTAGTTCTCAAAAATGGACTTCTGAGGGTGACCACACACAAACCTGGACACCTTTCTTGGGATTTGCTGGAGCTTGTGCCTGGGGATGTGTCCAGCTTGGCTTCTTCGTTCTTCCGTTGGCACACTCTTTCCTCCCCCCCCCACACCCCCCCACCCCTGTCACGATAGGCTTCATCACAGACCAGCGCCACCTATCATCCGATGGCATTAAACAGCCTGCCCATCTGCTCCCTTGCTTCCTAAGGAAGGGGCTGCAGCTATGCTCCTCAGTTAGAAATATGACTTCACAGTTTCCCTAAAAGACCTCTTTCATGTGGTCTGTTTAGAGTTTTTCTGCCACAGCTAAAAACATAGAAGATGCCCTTGGACAGATGAGATGTCATTCCATCTGCAAAGACTCCACTTACACATAACTTCTTACATACATATCTGTCATCTAGAGTAGTGGTTTCTGTGCTGTGTCCCTGAAATCCTAAAATCACATGAGAGTATCTCGGAAGACCAAGAGAAGCCATGTTAGTCAGCTTCCTATTATAATAAAATAACTGAGATAACTTAATAAAAGAAAAGATGTATGACTCACAGTTTCAGAGGTTTCAGTCCAAGATCGCCATGCTGCCTTTGGGCCTGTGATGGCACAGAACATCCTGGTGGGAGAATACGGAGGAGGAAGCTATTCACTTCATGGTGGACAGGAAGCAAAGAGAGAGGGAGGAGGGGCAAGGGTCCTGAAATCCCTTTCAAAGGCACATCCCCAGTGACCTAATCTCTTTCCACTAAGCTCCACTTCCTAAAGGTTTCCCCGTCTCCCAATAGCACCACAAACTGGGGGCCAAACCTACAACATACGGACCTCTGGGAGACATTCAAGATCCAAACAGTAACAGAAGTCCACCTAGTACACATACACCCTTTATTCTATCAGATCCATTCTGGTTTCATCTATTTTTCTATAGTTTATTTATCACATATATTTATCACATATGCCATATATGATATATATAATGCATATATGTATATATAACCCAAAGATAATGTGAAGAAAAAATAATTCTGTTGCTAAATTTAAAAAAACTAGAAAACCATGACTTAACCATAGTAAGGTCTACTTGTATCAGAGACTATGGTTTTTAAAGCTCTGCTAGACAATTGTGAGATGGATGGTCAACCACATAAGAGCTTCTCTGGTTGAAGCTGGGGGACCCAAAGACTCCCCCTTAGGACCACTCTCTGACCCTAACTCTCTCATAGTCTCCCTCCTTCACCTGCATGTTCTCTCTCAGCTGAGAAAATAGTGTGCAGCTACTCAACTAGTTGATGTGCACAGTTCCTCCAAATTCTGTGATCAAAATAGTCCTATATCTTGGAATTTTTGAACAGGTGAAGGAATTTGCTATGCTTTGAATGTCTATGCCCTCCAAAACTCATGTTGAAATTCAATTGCCATTTTAACGGTATTTAGAGGTGGGGCCATAGAGAGCAGCATTAGACCACCAATGCTGTTGTTGTTAGAGTGGGTTCCTCACAAAGGGGAGAGTTCAGACCTCACTCTCTTACTCTCATTCTCTCACCTTCTCTTTTCCCTTTACCATAATACAACTTCCCCACCATGTTAGGCAGCAGGAAGAAGTTCCTCACCAGATGCCTTGATATTGGATTTCCCAGTCTTTGGACCTGTGAGTCAATACGTTTGTTTGTTTGTTTGTTTTGCGGTACTGGGGATTGAACTCAGGGGTATTCTACCTCCAAGCTGTACCCCCAGCCCTATTTTTTTATTCTTTATTTTGAAATAGGATCTCACTAAGTTGCAGAGGGCCTCACTAGCTAGCTGAGGCTGGCCAAGAACCCAGATCCTCCTGTCTCAGCCTCCTAAATGCTGGGATTACAAGCGTGCACCACCATGCCTGGCGCCCAATAAGTTTTTGTTCATTATAAATTACTATATCTGTGTATTCTGTCATAGCAACAACAACAGACTAAAAATGAAAGAGAGCACAAATAGATGCAATGGATTAGCAGAATGGTGATTTCACTCTTGGAAGGTATAAAATTTAAAGGATTCTGAATTGTTATTTCAGACTATCACTGAGGAAGGGAATATTTGGGTAAAACAAGATATTAGGATATGTTGAGATCAGATTTCACTGCACAATTTACATAGATAAGCTTTAAATTGAGTTTCCTGCTTTGTTTCTATTCAATTGTGGCTACCCAGCTTCTTGGAGGCCAAGTGAGATCTTTCAGGTTAGGGTTGTGATAAGCAAGGTATTTCTAGCAGAGGAATAATGATGGTGGAACTATCACCATCAATGAATGATGGCCCAGCTCTTTGTTCACCAGTTTATCTTTCCAGACTCTGCTACTTTCAGCACCTCCAAAAAATCCCTTGTTCCTAACCAAGAAGTTTAACTTTGGTTTCCAACATTTAGACCTTATCTCCTACCACCATGTCACCACTATTTATGTCCTAACATATAAAATGAAGCTTACCCCATGTTGGGCTAATTTACAGTGACAACAATCTTCTCTCATCTTGTCCCCCCAAAAAACATTTTTAATAAAAACTTCAGATGGTTGTCCCCAAGATTATATAAAACATCTCAAATTCTTGTCTTGACAAATGTCACCTAAATATTTAAAAATAGGGTTTTAATTTGAGTGACCTATTTTTAAGTAATGGACAGATTGCAAGTAAGTAGATCCTTTTTGGGGGGGGAAAGAGGGGGTTGGTATTAGGGATTGAACCCAGGAGCATTCTGACCTACACCCCAAGCCCTAATTTATTTTTTATTTTGAAACAGGATCTCACTAAATTGTGGAAGGCCTAAGCTGCTGAGGTTGGCCTTGAACCTATGATCCTCTCAGTTTCCCAAATACTGAGATTATAGGCATGCAGCACTGTACCTGGCTCCACAGGTAGAGCTCTTGATTTAAGGCTTGTTTCCTTTTCCTGTTATTGCCTGACTCATTTTGCTCATCTATTCAACACTGAAAGTGCATGGAAGACATCACAGGGGTTCCCAACTATCAAGGCTCAAGATACAAAATTATTAGGCACAGAGCCATTCTGATCAAAGTAGAGTGGGTGACTTCTTACGGGGGTTCCCCAAAATCACTATTTGGAGACCCCTGAATGCCAATATTCCTTAAGGATCCTCCAACTGTAAAATTATTTGATTCAACTTTCCCCTCAGTAGCTAAAATTGGGTAAGAAAAGGAAGTAGATGTTCAAAGAACTAAACAAGGAATCAAAAAGCCACACTCATTACTGGTTCATTAAAGCAGCCACACAATTTACTTTCTCTCGGTGCTCTATATCTGTGAAATGGTGAAAGTATGAGGGTATGAACAGCTAATGATATTGGTGTAAAAAAAAAAGATGTCCCTTCCTCTCAATAGTTTTGCTCTGCCTCTCACAAAGTACTCCCACCCCGAAAACCAAAACATATGGACAGAGCTACACACGCATAGTAGAGGCAGGGTGAGCCGGGGACAGCAGACAGAGCGGGATAGGGAGCAGAATCCCAGAATCCAGTAGGCAGGGTAACAGGATGGCTCCCACCCGTCTTCACCAGCCTCAGCTGTGCCAATTTGATTGGACACACTTAAAAAAAAAAATGCCGATAAAAGCCAAAGCAAAAAATGACGATAAAGAGCAGCTTTTCCAAATGAGTGGGCAGGAATCTGGCCACACTGCTGACAGTGGCAGCCAGCAGTGTGGCCCTGTGGCCCAAGACCACCCCTGGCCACTCCTCTGTCGCCACGGCAGCTTCCTCCCAGCTCCACTGCTTGCTTTCTGTTCCTTATATGCATTTGAGGAACTTTTTTTTTTTCTTTAAGGGAGTTTGACAAAATTGTCATATAAAAGAAACCAAAGAAGAAAAGGGGAAAAAATAAAATTGTTCCTTCAGCATTAAAAAAATATATTCTTTTAATTTAACCAGACAATGTTCAAACTTCGTTCAGCCATAAAGTCAATTCCCATGCCACCCACATTTCGCATGCCTGCCTTTGTCCTGTTGCAGTGATCCCACTCTTCCTTCCCTCCCCTATGCTGTGACCCCCTTATTTAGGGGGAGTCAATGTAGGTGACCATTATTTCACCTGGTAACCCCACCTGAGCCTCAGCTGATTCAGCCATTAAAAAATGACACTGAGTGTTCATTTATTGCTCACAAATTGTAGATAAGGGACTTGGGGATACACTGCATCCTCCCTCTAGTCCTCAGGGTGGGCTGAATCTGCATATAACCAGCTCCATCTCACACACACTCGGGGTGCTTCTCTATTCTCCTGCCAAAACCCTTTTCTTTGGAAGAGCAAGTGCCAGAAGATTAGCTTCTGAAAAAAAGTCAGATTGTTTCTGGGAGCAGCATTCCCGGCAGCCTGGAAAGCTTTCACGCAGATAGGTGTCCTGGACAGGCCTGCGCAGGCTGCAGAAGGAAGTGTGATAAGGAAGGAATGTGTCTCTGGGTCCCTGCCTCCAGGGACGGGAGAGAGGAAGAGAAAGGAGGGAAAGCAGAGCTTCAGGTCCTGAAGCCACTCGTGTGTGATGCCATCTGCCTGTGACATTGTAGGCACACATGGCAAAGAGGCTTTGAACATGAGACTCCTCAGAACTGAACAAGCCTTGGATAGAAAATCAGCTACAATGCTGGTCTTTGGTAACTGGGAATGTAACCAAAGTCATGCTCCCTCTAGTCTCCCCAAATTCTGTTCCTCCAGCTGGATTACCCTTGCTTGGCCCTGAGATCTGTAAAGAGGTTACTCCTCCTCTCCCATCCCCTATAAGGCAAGTTTTTTATTCCATAAAGATCCTGGAAATAGGATTCTTAAGTCTAACCATTAGAAAAATTTGGGACACTCAAGAAATGATCTGTTTCTGGAACAGCAGTGGTTTCTGCTGATAAAACCTCAGGTCTCTGGGGTTTCCTGAAGACCCAATGGTCCAGCAGCCTTTGGAAAGGTTCCTAGGCCTTCATTAAGAGATTATATGAACAGGAAGAAAACTTGGAGGGCAGAAGAAAAATATGGACGACAAACTGTATTGATTTCATTTCAACTTGGCACATCTTGAGCCATTCCCATGAAGACTTTTTCTGGAGAACTCATAAGATAAAGCCAACGAAATAAGTTTTACTTGTTCCTTCTTTCATCCTGCAGTGGCAGAATTAAGAAGCAATGAATTGGCCAAAACTCAGGGAACAAGAAGAAGAATGAAACATAACAAATGGTCTCAGTTACCTCCTCCCTGGATCATTCTAGGATCCTAACTCGTTGAAAACTACCTCTTTTCTCAACCTGTTTTGGGGCCAGAGCCAATTTTTCTTGTTCTAGAAAATCAGTATAAGTTTTGTTTGAGTTCCAAACAGGATCAAAACTCACATCTCCATCCAACTTCCCCAATCATTGCCTCTGATTTGATAATGTAAATCCATCCTGGGTGGGTTCCTAGGCAACACAAATTAGGCCTAACAAAGGATTGGGGGGAAAAAACAGTCTATGCTAGTTCCTTTTGGTGGGGGGGTGGGGGTAATTTGTTTGGGATTGAACCTAGGGACATTCTATCTCTGAGCTATATCCCCAGCCATTTTTTTTTTTAAACGGGATCTCGATAAATTGCTGAGGCTGGCCTCAAACCTCCTGTCTCAGCCTCCCAAGTACTAGGATTACAGGTGTGCACCACCATGTGTGACTTGATATTTCTATTTTTAATTTGAAATTCTACTTATGGATATATATCCAAAATAATTTAAAACAGGATCTTAAAAAGTCATCTTCATTACCATATTCATTGCAGCAATATTAATAGCCAAGGTATAAAAAAATCCATTAACAAATAAATAGAGAAAATGTAGTATATACATACAATGAAATATTATTTGTCCTTAAAAAGAAAATTCTGACATTTTTGAAAATATGGATTACCCTGGAAGATATTATGCTAAGTGAAATAAGCCAGTCACAGAAGAACAAATATGGCATGATTCCAGTTATAGAGGGTATATAAAATAGTCAGAGTTATAGAAGCAAAGAAACAGTGGTTGCCAGGGACCAGGGGGAGGGAAAGCAAGAATTTTCTGCCCAATGAATATAAAGCTATAGTCATACAAGATGAATTAGTTCTAGGGATCTGCTATACAGCAGAGCACTTATAGTCAATAACACTGTATTATACACTTAAAACCTTATTAAGAAAATAGACTTCCCATTAAGTGTCCTTACCACAAAGAAGAGGAACACAGGGAAAGTTTTGACGGCAATGAATATGTCTATTATCCTAGTCGTGGTGATGTATCAAGGCTGTATGCACATGTCCTAACATACACACCAAGTGGTGTACATTAAATATTTGCCATTTTTATACATCATTTACACTTTAGTAAAGCTGATTTTAAATGCAAAAAAGGGAATGGATTATCTAGGTGCCCCTGATATTTGAACTTAAGCCCTCATAAATTAGAAAGTAGAATGTATGCAATTTATCAAAGCAGGGGAAAGTTGAAAAAAGTCACACTAAGAGGTCCCTTCTCCTCCTGCCCACTCAGTGCCTCTGATGTACACAACATAAAACAAGAAGAGGCTGTTGACAGAAACCTCTCGGAGGAAGTGGAAAGCCATTTACAATTAGGCAGTATAGCTCTTTTCACTCTAAGAAAAATGGTAGGGCCAGGATGTAGTTCAGTGGCAAAGTGCTTGCCTTGCAAGTGCAATACTGTGGGTTCAATCCCCAGTACCAAAAAAAAAAACAAAAAAAAACAAAAGCAAGAAGTGGCATTCAGTTGTCAGGAAAGGATTGGGAAAGACCAATCAATAATTTTTAAATGGCTGCTCCCAAGGGTGCTCAAGAAAACTACTTAGAATTGCTATGAAACCAAAAGTGTACAGATTTATACAGCAAAATGCCTATGACAGCTGGAGCCGGAAGGCCAAAGAACATGGCAGTTATTTGTCATTAGGCTACTCACCTTTCAAACACTCATCTATCGGGGGTAAAAACAGATTAGTTGGGAGACAGGGACCCTTGTTAGGGAAGGCAAAGGAGGAACAGAGTTCCTCTTCTTCCTTGGCAGCCACAGTAACGGCCAGAGCATGTCCAGCTAGCGACTGGCTCAGAATTATATGTAATTAATTAAGTTACATTTAATTCTGAGTCCAGGCAGCCAAGCCAAGGGTCAGTAAGCAATTACCAGGAGGTCATCCTTGTGACAGCAAGTTTCTAGGGTCAGTAGTGTCCGTGGATATGACACCAGAAGCAACATCCCATGGCTCCCAGGATAGGTTTTTGGGTGAGCATGGCCTCCCTGGGTCTGTGCCCAAGACTGGTGCGTGAATCTTCCCATCGATATCAAGAGCTACTAAATATCCTCGCAATCAATTTATTTTCTGCCTAAGTTAATCAAGTTGGTTTCTTTCATTTTACAATCAAGAACTGAATTATAACAAGAAGCAGATCAGAAAAGAATCCTCTGAGAAGAACATCTAACTCCAGAAACACCAAACCTGCCACGTCCTCCCTGCACTGACCGGGAAACTGAGAAAACTGTGACATTTGCATTGACCGTCCAGGTCTCATGGGACTCTGCTGACCACATACATCATCATTCTGCCCCCTGGGAGATGACACTCTCACACGTAACCACACACTGCACATGCACAGATGACCTAGTTTCTCTTGGTATCCTGCTTCCTGCTTCCCTTTATCCTAATGCTTTTTTTAGCAAATATGTGTTTGGGAGACATAGTGCTCTTCTGTAACCCACAGGGAAGGATCTGAGAATGGAACACATTTCCAGGCCTTATACCAGTTTCCACTCCAACTCCAGGTTCTGACTCAGACCTTGCCACTCAAATCCACTCTCTGTACCCCATATTCAGTCATGTGGCTGCTGCCTTCAGGGCCTCCTTCAGGGAAAGGCCACTCTCTACCAATTATCTTTTGTTGCTTTTTACAAACTCCCACTCAAGAACTTCTTCCATGGAACCTGGGTGCAGAAATCAGGAAGCTGCTTTGTTGTTTGAGCACACCATGTTGTCTCCTTCACCAGAAATAGCTGACCTGCCTGGTCTAGCCCCACAGCCACCAACCTCCACTTACCCTGCCTTGAGAATTGAGCTCAGCACTGCCAACTCCGAGACACATTTGCTGACCCTGTAAGAATGTATGAAGGCTTCTCCTCTGCACTCTCCAAATGCCCCATTCATACTGTTATTGTGCTCACCCCAATACCCTGCACCCTATTGTATGCCTGTCTCCCCAAGCACACTATGAGCTCTTTCATGGCTGGCACCGGGTCTTCAGAGGCCAATCCTCAGAGCAGGACTGGGCATCTACTAAATGTGCAAAATCAACAAATGAACCCAACTAAAAAGAGCTCACATGTGGAGCCCAGGAACTTGAAGGCAAGACCCCAGTTAACACTTTATTGGCTGGTAATCTCAGGACTCTACACATAGTAAAGCATTAAACAAGTAGATCTGCCATTATGGGTGAGCTGAGAAGTCCGGTCTTAACATAGTCAGACAGGACCTGGCACCAGGTGTTGATCCCCGTGAGCACATCCCTGGATTCCACTCCCAGATCCAATCTTACTCTGCTCCTGAGGTCTTACCTCCCAAAAGAGGAAATGGAGAAGAGTGATCCTAGAGCTCCCTTCCTGCCCCAAGATGTTGGGTATTGTTTACATTTTCCTTCATGAATCTCACTTAACAACAGCCATGGCTAACAGCTTCTGAATGGGTTAGGAAATCAGACAAAGCTGGGCATGGAGTTACCTCATGCTACCTCTTGAGGCCTCGTTTGCACATTTGGGTGGGGGATGGACAGCAGGCAGAGGATCAGGCTCCCAGTGACTCCGAGGCTGAGGACTGGAAATCGAGGCAGCCAAGAAGAGAGGGGCCAAGTGATTAGAAGTGGTTTTCCTGCCAGAGGAGACTTGAGGCGCATGCCAGACAAGAGAGGAGGAGCAAAATTACAGCTGTCAATTCACCCTGGGAATCCTCACAAGACCCCCAAGAGTTGTGAAGTATGTTGCCCCCACTTCATCAAAAGAACGACCAGGGCTCAGAGAAATGAAAGAACCCATTCAAGGACCTGCAGAAGGAGGCAGTGTTCACAACCCAGTCTGTTGGATTCCTGAGTCTGATTCCTTCCCTACCCCGGGATGGTAAATGTCTGACTATAGAGAAAAGTCCCCTAGTTCTCCCCACCCCCTCAGATCAAAACCCTCGAAAGCATGTCCAAAAGCTTCCCGTGAGGATGTTCCCCTAAAAGAGGCCAAGGATCTGTAATCGATAATATGACCAAATGCAGCTTGCAGTTTCTGAAGGGACTTCTAGTGTGATATAGACTAACTTGCCATGGTCATGAATCTGCATAGGTCGGGCAAAGGGCAAGACCTCAGTTAATGCTGTGTTGGCTCACAATCTCAGGACTCTTCATAACAGTAAAACACGAGACAAATAGCAGATATCGTCATTGTGGAGGAGCTGAGAATCCTGGCCTTAGCATATAGCCGGACAGGATCTGGCTCCGGATGTTGATCCCTTTAAGCACATCAGCAGCTTTCAAAAAAGACAGCATGTCTCAACTACGCCTGACACAACCTCTCTAAGACTTGCCGGCCTGTTTATTTGTTCTAAGCATCTGTTTGGCTGGAGAGACATGGCCAGACCTGGGAGACCGGCATCCCTCTGCCTGCAAACCTCCCTGTCAGCTGGAGAGATGGGCCAGAGAGCAGGGCTCGCAGGAGGAGGGATATTAAACAAGGCCCAGAAAGCTGCTGACCCAGGCCACTGCCTCCACGTGCCGGAGGTTGAGCAACACAGCAGACAGCTCCTCCACCTCCCTCTCACCATGCATGTGCTGACCCTGCTGGCAAGGAGCCCATAGCTGGATGGTATCACTGCTGAGAAATAGACTGGCTCCAAGCCCCCACCATCCTCTCCTCCTGCCTTCCCTCCCTCCCTGGGCTGTCTGGACTCAGCACAGCACTGTTGTCATCACCCAGAGGGACTGGAGCCCGGATTATAGTCAGCTGATAGGAGCCATGCACGTGTTTGGGCCCTGGTCCTGCCTTCGGTGATGTGGGATGAGAGGGTTGGGGCTGGATTGACCTGCTCTGGGCTGACCTGAAACGGGTGTGCCTCATTCCCAGGCCCCAGGGGATTCTGATCCTCACTGGGAACACCTGCCACCCCAGCCCACCCCACCACCACACAGCTGCAGCACAATCCGGGAACACTAACCTTTCCAAGACAACTCCTCTGTGAAGCCTTTCCTGGATCCCTGGAGCAGAGTTAAATACTCTTTTTTTTTAAATCTCCTCTTTTTATGTGTATATATTTTTATTAGTGCATTATAATTATACATCATAATGAAATATAGAATGATAGGAATTTACATGCACACAACACTTGATGTATTTCCCTCTGAACCTCCTCTTGCACTGTGTATCCGCCTCTATTGAGAAACTCTACTGGGGTAATGAAGACACAAACCCTGGAGGAAGACTGCCAGGGTTAATTCCAGTGATGCCACTTGCTAGCAGAAGTGTTGCAAGGAATATATGAATTAATAAATGTGAACAACAGTGACAAAGTATTTCAAGTACGTGGAGATATAGTCGTGCACCATGTAACGTTTCAATCAATGATGAACTGCAGATATGACAGTTGTCCCGGCAGATTATAATGAAGCAAAAAAGAAAAAAAGTCCCATCACCTAGTGACATCTTAGTCATCACTTGCACTCCTGTAGTTTGTGGTGATGCTGGTCTAAGCAAACCTATTGCATTGTTAGTTGTATTAAGTACAGCACAAGGATGGATCGTTCATAATACTTGACGATGATAAATAGTTATGTTACTGGTTGATGCATTTAATGTACTGTGCTTCTTATTTTTGTTTTACAGTATAATCCTACTTGTAAAGAAAATTAAGTTTACTGTAAGCTGGGCACAGCAGTGCACACCTGTAACTGAGAAACTGAGAGAGGAGAATTGCAGGTTGGAGACCAGGCTCAGCAACTTAGCAAGATTCTGTTTCAAAATTTAAAAAAAAAAAAAGGATTGAGGACATAGCTCAGTGGTAGAGTGTCCCATGATTCAATCCCCAGAACCACACACACACACAAAAAAGTTTAACCATAAAACTGTATGGTGTGATGCCAACAGCAGCCTCAAACATCTCATGTTTATCATGTTTCTTGATTGCATTGAGAGACCATGTCAAGTCACTAACCATAATCACCTACGTTCTGCAAGTACACTCTCAGATGTTTGCACAATGACAAACTCACTTAATGATCCACTTCTCGGAGTGTATCCCTGTTGTTAAGTGATGCATGACTTACATATACATATGTGTTTATGATGGATAGATGAGAGATATAATAACTTGATGGAAATCCCATAATAGCAAGTATAGCGTATCAGTAGCGTGTGTGTGTGTGTGTGTGTGTGTGTGTGTGTGTGTGTGTGTGTATTATTGGTATTTCAAGTGTGGATTATCTGAAGATGCTATCATATTCATATTTGCTGACATTCTCCAGTAGACTGGGGCTCCTTACTTGTAGGGATCATGACTTCCATTTTACATATCTCTTAAGCCAGGGCCTAGGACACAGTAAGTACTCAATAACCAATTGTTGAATGAATAAATACCAACATGCTGCACTGCCCAAGCCAGCATATACACTACCGACTGAGGCATAAAAGTCCACTCACCACCCACTCTTCCCCAATCTTTTTCATTTCTCAGCAGAATCCCAAGTGGAAAGTTCCAGGAGAGGCCTGGCTTTAATTTTAAGAGATAAGGGAGCCAAGTGCTGAAGAAATGCTTTATCCCGGTTTTCAAACCCTTTTCTCCTTATTCCCCAAGCCTCCCACGTCTGTCTCTCTCCACAACCTTCCCAGACTACACCCATGCTGTCCTGAACCCCACCCCAGGCAGCTCTCCTTTCCCACGCAGCTTGTGACACCACTACCCACTCCCAGGGACACAGAGGAAACCAGCTACCTCAGAGGCCAGGCAGGCGGCTGCCATTCCCACAGCCATCAGCCATGGCCTTCAACACCAACCAGCTCTGCTGGAAGCAGCCCAAGGGCTTCCAACGCTGAGACCGACTCCAAACCAGAGCCTCCATGGGCTGCCCTGCCAGAAAGACCACACACAGGATGTGCACACCCCCACCCTAGGGCCTCCTCCCCACCCAGGCCCCACACAGACACCCACGTGGCCACACCCCACACACCATGCTACGCACATCAGCCCCTCTGCGGGGTAGCCTGCTGCCTCCACCCCTAGGCAAAAACAATGTTGCTAAGTACACCGCACACTTAACACTGTCACTCCCTGAGTCCTCAGAGCCTCCTATCTGTCCCACAGCAAGTTCAAATGCATTGTGCTATCGCAGAAAGTAGACACAGGAGCCAAAAGCAAGAATATCGCCTTTAGCTTGTACAACCTCATAGAAAGATGGGAAATTTGGATATCAGGTCCCATCCATGCAAGGCATTTGCTAATAGTGAAAGAGACACTAGTATTCCTCCTTTTTGGCAAGAATGAGGTTTGGAATACCAGGAGTTCCATGGGCCTCTCCCAGCCTCGGGTTCACCTGGAGTAGCTCCACCTGCGTTTCTTTTTATAATGCATAACCTTCTAGGGAAATGCCAGCTCTACGGAGGAATGCCACAGCTCCAAACCAATGCTCATGCAGTCCCAGATCTCTGCCTCTATCACATGTCCAGGCATGGACTCAGTCTGGATGACCTGCTGGCCACACTTTCTTCTCCGGCCCTTCATCCCTCACTATACATTTATACACAATTGTCCACACACTCACACATGCCATCCCGTCCAGGCCCTAGTTTGTCATTCTTGGCCAGGAGGAAGCCACTTGTAGAAAACAAACAAAGATAAATAGCAACCAGAGTGGCCACCAGTCTTTGCTCTGGGGGCAACATTTTGTCCAGCAAAGATGCTTATACTTCCAGCATCAGCTTCCCAAATGCTGAAATGCAGCTTTCTACTGCCTCCCCTTCCTTTGGGTTTCTGATACCCCAGAACTCCATGTTGGAAAGTAAGGGTGGAAGGCAGAACACATGCAATCTTTTTTTTTCCTTTTGGTGCATTGTAATTGTACATGATATTAGTGAGATTCACAGTGATAAATTTCTATATGCACATAACATTATTTGACCTATTTCTTTCCTTGTACATCCCTTTTCTCTCCCCTCCTCCCTTTCCAATCCCCTTCTACTACTCTACTGGTCTTGCTACTATTTTCATGAGGTCCTTTTCCTCCTCCTCCTCCTCCTGCTTCTTCTTCTTCATCATCTTTCTAGCGTCTGCATATGAGAGAAAACATCCTTGATTTTCTGAGTCTGCTTATTTCATTTAGCATGATGTTCTCTACTTCCCCCATTTTCCTGAAAATGACATTATTTCACTCTTCTTTATGGGTAAGTAAAACTCCATGCTATATGTATATGTATATTTATATTTATATGTATATATACATATATATCTATATATGTATATATACATATATATATATTTACATATATATATATCACATTTTCTTTATCCATGTAGCTGTTGATGGACATCTAGGTTGGTTTCATACTTGACTATTGTGAACTGTGCTGGTATAAATATGGGTTTGCAAAAAAAAAAGGCAAAGAGAAATATTTGAAAATTATAATAAAAAAATATGGGTTTCCATGTGTCACTAAGAATTCTGACATTAATTCTTTGGGGAAAATATTGAGGAGTGGTACAGCTAGGCCACATGGTGGGTCCATTCTTTGTCTTTTGAGGAAGCCCACAGTGAGCTCCATAGAGGTTCACTAATTTATAATCCCATCAACAGTGTATAAGTGGGAAACCTTCATGGGGAGATGGGACTCCAGGAGGATCTTCAAGCATTTTGGCAGGAAGAAGGGTATGCCAGGGAACCAAAAGTAACCTAAAGAAGACCAGAAGTGGAAATGAGTGTAAAGTGCTTACAGGATGAGTAAAAGAGCAGAGTTGGTCCTGGGGTATGGCCAGGAACTCGTACCAGTGCACCAAGAATTGCCATTGAGTGGTTGCTTAGCATCAGGCATCTTGTTATTGATTTATATAAATAATGTCTCACTATTTCTAATCACTCTAGGAGGTGGGTAGTGTCGTCCCAATTGCATAGAGGAAGAAGATGAGACTCAAAGGCTGTCACTTGCCTAAGGCTCTCTTCCCAAACAAAGTCTTAGCTTTCTCGTCTCTAATCTTGGTACTCATTTGGGCCCCCATTTTAGTTCCTACAGTAAATACAGAAGTCCTTTTTCCTTCCAGATCTGGAAACTTCCTGAAAGCATACTTATCAGGATTGTTTTCTCACCTTTAACAAAGGTACTGATTTCTTCATTCATTAATTAATTCATTCATTTACTCTTTCATTCATTCAGTTAGTAAGCTGGTATACTGAAGGAAATAGATGCTAACAGTCTTGAATTTCAGTCAACCACTGACTTTTTGAAACCATGATCCTCAGGTTGGACAGAGGATTGGACAGAGCTATGCCTAGCGGCCCAGCTGACAATGAAGCCTTGAGCTGCAGGAAGAAGATGATGAACAAGGGCCTCTGGTGCAAGAGGCCCTAGTAGGGACTTGAACCCAAACACCAAACAGCAGGGCGATTGTTATTCTCCCCATTTTAGGAAGAAGAGCTTCTCTGGCTCAGAGGAGTTAAGCAACAGATAAAAGTATACAGCAGATGAAGGACAGAGAGCTCAGATGCAAACCTGGGACTCTGACTTCAAAACCTAGGCTGCCAGCCGGGCGTGGTGGCGCACGCTTGTAATCCCAGCATTCGGGAGGCTGAGACCGGAGGATCCGGGTTCGCGGCCAGCCTCAGCTACCTAGTGAGGCACTCTGCAACTTAGTGAGACTCGGTTTCAAAATAAAGAATAAAAAAACATAGGGCTGGGGGTCTAGCTCGGAGGTAGAATGCCCCTGAGTTCAATCCCCAGTACTGCAAAAAAAAAAAAAAAAAAAAAAAAACCTGGGCTGCCGTGACTACAGAATGTTGTCCTCTGAGCCACCAAAGGAGGGGAGAAAAGAACGGCCAGGAGAGAGAACTCACTCTCAAGCAGTTTTCTCATTCCCCTCCAGAGAAGCCAGGGGACTTGATCTACCTCCTCCAAAGACCTACCAAAATATCTGAGCTCTGTGGAGCTGGCTCGCCGCAGACAACAGGTATGTGGGACAAAACACCCACCCCCTCACCACCCTTTGGGCCTCTCTCTCCCCACAGTGACACACTCTGAAATTGGCCAAGGGAAGCAAGTGCTGCCATGGTCCTTGGCGGCTCAGCCTAGAAGCCCTAGAATAGCTGACATTGCTGGCAGGTGTGGAGACTCGTGAGCCTTGGTCAGTGCTTCCCTCAGCAGATCAAACACCAACTCCAGGCAGGCATTGAGGACTGGGAGGCACTGGAAAAGAAAAAAAGACAGCAAGTATTTCCTGAAAGGCCTGGGACAGGGAAAGGGATTCGGTGTCCTCCCCATTCTTGATGTTACAGCCCAGTGGCCTCATCCTCTGGTACATCCTAGAGGATGTACATCCCCATCCATGATCCCTGGTGTGATGGACGCAGGGAGCCAGAAGACTGAGGGGAATCTCAGGAGCCCCAGCTCCTCTGCCTTCAGCTCGCTCAACCTCTTCATCTATCTATCTGCAGGTGCAAGTTTAGTGTTGAGCTGAAGGCTAGGTGACCACATGAAGTTTGTCATCCAAACTAGGAGATTTTTGAGACTACAAGGAGACTGTGTTAATCATTATGCTAAAACAACAGATGTTAAATGAAACTGAGACAAATTAGGGCTTTTGATTCTCCTGGTGGTAGGGCTGAGGACAAAGTCTTGTCAGGATCAGTCGAGAGGACTTTGCCTTTTATGAAAAAAAATCAGCTGGGCATAGTAGTGCACTCCTGTAATCTCAGTACTTGGGAGGCTGAGACAGGAGGATCTCAGGTTCAAAGCCAGCCTCCACAACCTAGCAATAACCTCAGCAACCTAGGGAGACACTGTTTCAAAATAAAAAATAAAAAGGGCTGTAGGTATAGCTCAGAGGTAGAAGGCCCCAGGTTCAAACACCAATGAAGGAAAGAAGGAAGGATGGAAGGGAGGGAGAGAGGGAGGGAAAGAAACCAGTTAACCTCAATTACAGGTACAGTTCTTTTTCAGAGAAATTTTTGGAGTCCCTAGTGGTTTCTCTCTTTGTCTTCTCTGGTTGAAGTGTTCGTGGGCCAATGAAAGCAGAGAGGAGAGAATTAGAGATGCCAACCACTACCCTAGAAGCTCACAAATGTACTGTGGTTGTTCTATTGACAGCTTGGCTCCCAGAATCCTCTCCCCTGCATGGCTCTGGGTGAGAATTTCCACAGGTGGGAGTTACGTGGTGTTGGAGGTAGAAGTGGTACAGAGGCCATGGCTCTGTCAAGGCAGCCGAGGTTCTATGTGGTGACAGGCAGATGCAGAGGTACCCACAGGGCCCAGGTTGTCCTCATCCTCTTCCCTTCCCTGTCCAGCTCTCTTCCTGAATGTCAACCTGCCTCCAACAGGGGCACCAGTACTCAGCTTCCTGTCTGCTTCCTCAGCATGGATTACTATCTCCACTCTACTGGCCCCACATTGTACAAGGGTTCATTCCTCTAAGAAATCTTTTATCCCATAACTCATAGTTGACCTGCTTTTCTGTTCAAACCCAGATTATATATGAAATAGCCAGCTGTGTGAACATCTACACAAGTGTAGGCAAATTATATGCAAAAGCATGGGGGCCTCCTCATAACCCCACAAGTCCTGGGGACTCTAAGGAAGCCTCAGAGCACAGGGGATGAGGAGAGTCTGCAAGGAGAACAAATGGAGTCCAGGCTGCAGAGCCCTGGGTTCCTGGAATCAAAGGCCGGTTCAGTCAACTAATAGCTACCTCAGGCAAATCTCTAGCTTTTTTCTGTCTCGGTTTTCTCCCCTGTCCTTTCTCTTGCTCTGCAACACCCAGCCACACCAAAGGCAAACACTCGGAACTGCACTTTGACTGACTCCCTTCACTCCCACCTTGCCCCATGAACCTCCATTCTGGCCACAAATTCTTTGCATGCAAGGAGTGGCGGCTGGGGAAGGAAGAATCACTACAGTCGACCTGCGAGGGCTGGATGGGGAGAGGTGGCATTCAAAAGAGCAAAGAAGGAAGACAGAGACAGCCGCTGCAAGGAATGGGGTGTCCTCACATGGCCTCCCCAGGCTGCCTGGCCAGGAAGCTTTCAAGGATGCATTTCAGAGCAGTCTCACTTTTCAAGATGGCCATCTCTCTTGGGGCTAACCTGTGTGCTGTCACTTTGTCAGCGAGCTGACTCACTATCCCAGACCAAGCCCAAGCCCGCCCCACTCCTTTGGCTCTGCTGAAAGATAAGTTGCCCGCTCAGCCCAGATTTCATCTCCCCATTGCACACACACCAACTTTCAGATCACTGAATCTTTTTTGCAGCTTCAGCCTGAACTACACCCTGCACTTTGCTAAGCAAGTTCTCAAACCATGCTGACCCCCCACAAGAGCTTGTGGTCTGAATGGCATGCTTGTGCAGCAGACCCAGACACCTTGTCAAGCCCTCCAGCCCCCTTCAGGAGCTTACAGACTGGATTCTGGAGCAGGTGCTTTGAACCTGGTTCTTCATCACAGGTTGTGATGGAAAAGCAGGGTCTCCATTCATTCTGAGGGAGGAGAGGAGAGAAGGTATCAAAATACAGATAACTCTCCAGGAAAAGTTGGATGCCAATATTGGGGTCCTCAGCCTTTCCAGAAGAAAGTCATTCTGTCAGATGACTCGACATCTGCAACATGGACTCTTTCCAGGAGGCCCACTGATCATGTCACACTCATCCATAGAACCCTAGTGTTACGCTTTAAACATAGAATGTCCCCTGGAAAAGCTCATGTATTGACAATGCAAAAATGTCTAGAGGTAAAATAATCGAACCAGGACTCTAATTTCATCAGAGGATAAGTCCACTGATGGTTTAATAATTTGAACGGACTTACTGGGTGGTAACATAGGCAGACAGGTGTCTAGAGGAGGTAGGTTGCTGGGGGTATGGTCTTGGAGACTGTGTGTGTCCTTGATCCCTTCCTTGAGTTCTTCTCTTTGTTTCTCAGCTACTAAGCAGCTTTCCACCACCACACCCTGCCATCATGATCTTTCTGTCTCAGAGCTGGCCAACTGTGCACTGAAGCACTGAAACTAAAGTTCAAATAAACCTTTCCTCCTCTAAATTGTTCATGTCAGGTATTTTGGTCAAAGCAATGAAAAAGCTAACTGATATACCTAGATACATCTGGCAAGGGCATCTACCCACAAACCAAATTCAGTGGTCTCTCCACTAAATCCTGCTGCTTGGGTTCCTGGGCTGATGTGGGACTGATTCTCATGTAAATCAATAAGGACAATTGGCCTGTCTTTCCTCTGCCTAAGCCTAAATCCTTTCAACCCTCCACTTTAGCTCAGGAACCTCTACAATCTTCCCTAAAAGATGTCCATCTCCAGAATTGGCCAAGACTAGCACTTCTCAAAGTACAGCTTTCAGACCAACAGCATCAGCATCACAGAAGAACTTGTTAGAAACATAAACCCCAGACATACTGAATCAGAAATCCTGGGGAGAAGACTCAGAAATCTACGATTTCAATCCTCCAGGCTTAAGAACCACTGGTCTAAACTTGCAATCTCCCCTTCCTCCATCACACTCAGAACTTCTAGGCAAGTGCTGGAGGCAAGAGGGCCAGGCAGAGCCCCTGCCACACTATAAGCAATGATTGATAGTAAAGAAAAGGTCTGTTTGTGCTTGGATGAATTTGAAGGGAGCCTGGCCTTCCCCAGGCAGCGGAAGTCCAGGAATCTGTCCCTCCATGTGCCTGATCTGTCCTCAAAAGAATCTGACCACATGTCCCTGCAAATGTCACAGCTTCCCTACTGCCGAGCAGATGTTCCCAAGAGCTGGGCCATTTTAATAGAGTTAATGGGCAGTTATAAATCATCATCTGGAGCCACAACAAAGCTGCAGGGGAGAGGAGGCCACGTGGCCTGAGCCCCAGCATGAGATCTCGGTGTGTGCTCCTTCTGAGCCAGCATGCAGGCACCAACCCAGATGGGGAAGGATGGGCAGGGTTCCTGACTCGGCCAGCACAGAACTCAGGAGACATCCTGAGCTAGGAACAAGGGGACTGACCAGGGTCCCATCCAGCTGATTCAGTGGACAATTGAGAAAGGAGCACCATGCCTCCTTCTTCCTACCCCCTCCCCTCCTCACCCCTCAGTCCCCATCGACATTCTTCCTCCAAGTGAGCTCCAGTTGGTAAGAAAGGTGAGTGAGGAGGGAAGCCCCGACAGAAGAGCAGCCTGAAAACTCCAGGACCCTTGGAGAAGCCAGCAGCCTTCTGGAGAAGAGCTTTCTCCAACATTACATCCTCCACCTCCCAATGGCAGCCCCTTCCAGGTCTGGCTCCGGGCCGGACACCAAAACCTTGCCATCCTCTTGTGCTGAAGCCCTGCCAGGGCCTCTGTCCTGGCCACTGGCCACTGGCCACTGAATCACGCTACAGAGAGCAAACTGCTCCAACTAAGCAGCTGAGCACCACCTAGCTTCCTGCCCTCATCCCTCCTCCCATTCCCACCCAAGCCCATGGCAGTTGTCCATTGGAATCCAAGTTTCCATCTTGAAGAACCTCTTACTGAATCTGGAATTTGGTACTGAAGGCCAGTGCCAGTCATTGGGGGCCAGTTCTCCTAAGTTTTTGAGAGTAAGCTTCAGAGAGGGGCAGGAGTGGTAACTACACCCAACCTTTGTCAAGAGGGCAAAGAGAGAAGAAATTAGCCAGGATTTGGCAGTGAGGGGAAGAGTAACTGCAATGTAAAAGGATTTAATTGCTGGGCCTATTCAACATATAAAAGGACACCAAAGTTAAAGATTCAACAGAAGAGCCTACATAATAAAAATTGGGTTCACTGTGAATAGGGGCCCGATCCCTAGGAGTAGACCAGTGATACAGCAACTGATAGAGTTATGAGGAAACATTAAGGAAGAGATTTCGGTAGAGGGAGCAGTGACTGAGAAACACAGGCTTGAGGCTCCCTTCTAAACCCAAGACTACTGAGAAGGCACTTGTAGAGGCTTCCTAGGAAACCCGGGACTGGGATTCTGCTGCTGGAAGACAAAGAGATCCAGTGTCAAGTCTCTCCTGAGAAAGTAAAGTGGCCCTGGAGAGGTGGTTGCACGGAAATCAGGCGAGGAGTGCATGGTGCCCCAGGTAATGAGATGTTAGCCCAGGAGAGAGGGGCAGCATGGGGCTTTCTTGCAAACTGTCAATAAAGCTTACCTACAGAGCTGAGAGGCTCTAGCCATAAGAGGACGGGGGGACACAGCGGGGGCTATGCCAGGAGCTTCTAGCAGCCACCTTCCTGAGGTCAAGAGCCTGTGGATGCAAGCAAACAGATGTGACAAATATTACCTTACAATACACAACATGTCCAGAAACCGTACACCATCCCCTCCACAGCTGTGCCTCACTTGCAGTGCACAGGCCAAAGTCCTGTACCAAATGCAAGCAAGTGATGTTTTGACCCAGATTATTTGTGTTTTTTCTTTTCACTGAACAAACTTGCACTTTGAAAGAACTAATCGGCAGGATGCAGTGTTTAAAACAAACAAAATAAGTAGTATTGTAGGTGTTCCTTTATTATGATCTCTGTAGATTAAAAATATAACCACTGGCTCTAGGGATCGGCAGAAGGGAGGGTAGGGATCTCTGAAAGACTCACCAGAGTGTCCACAGAAGAGAGCGTTCTACACACAGAGAGCATAAAGCCACGGGGGCCTCTCCTATGTTCTCTCCAACTCCCTGCTTCTTACTGACCCCACCAACTCTCTCATTGCTGGCTTCAGGGACAAAGGCTCACCTGAAACAAGGGAGGAAAGAGAGTTAATATTAAATCTATTTCAGAATTTTGGCTAGTCTCTTGCACTGGGCCTCGCAGCCTCTGAACTGATGATGTGTATCTGGTGGAATTTCCTTCCAGGGTGGGCAAATAGTGCGCCCACTGAGTAATTTTAAAGGGACAAAACACACAGAAATCCTAAGTTGCATTTTGATGGTGCCATGTACTCACAGTATCTGGTACTGAGGCTGTGATGATTAATTTTATGTGTCAACTTCACTAGGCTAAGAGATGCCCAGATAGCTAGTAAATGTTATTCCTAGGTGTGTCTGTGAGAGCTTTTCTAGAAAAATCAGCAATTGAGTCAATAGACTGAGTAAAGAATATACACCCTCGCTAGTGTGGGTGGGCATCGTACAATCCATCAAGGGCTCAGGAAGGGTACGTTTGCACTCTCTATTCTCAAGCTGGAACATCCATCTTTTCCTGCCCTTGAACATCATCTCCCCTGGTTCTCAGGCCCTTGGACTCAGACTAAATTACACCACCAGCTTTTCTGGTTCCTCAACTTGCAGATGGCAGACTGTGGGACTTCTGAGCCTGCATAATGATGTGAGCCAATTCCCATAATAAATCTCCTGGCATATTTCCATATAGATATATATTTTAATATACCTTTATTGGTGCATTATAGTCTCACATCATAATGAAGCCCAAAGTGAAAGGGACACATGTTCACACAGCGCTTGTTGTATATAGATAGACCCCCTTGGTTCTATTGTTCAGGAGAATGCTAAGTAGCACAGAGGCTGTTTATTGAATGCTTACTATGAACCAGGCATTGCTCCTGCATTACTATTACCCTTAGGACAGCAATCCTGGAAGCCAAGTATGATTATCCTAACTTCACAGCTAAGAAAACTGAAACCCAAAGAGGTTAAGGAACATTCCAGATGACACACAATCACTAGCATGAACTAGCATGTCTCTGATTCCAAAGCTTTTGCTTTCATCATCTCAAAGTCAGTGTAATCCTAACTGTGAGTTCATCACAAATCCTAAAACATGGGAACCAGGGAGCATGTTTGCTGGCACATGGCTAAATTTCCTAGGGGCCTATCAATTCAGAGCTCCTTGGTACTAGTAGAGGCTCCTGGTGTTGTGCAAGGAGAATAATAGGCCCCTCCACATCCCCCAGACCAAGCTGCCTCCAAGCAGGAGCAGGCCCCATGCAGGCAGGCAATAGCGGGAAGGGGGGTCTCAGCTCTAGCCAGGGACAGAGATGTGAAGTACGAAAGGTTGTTGTTTTTTTTTTTTTCCTTTACCACATACTTTAGAGTCACAACTGCATTTTAAGGAGAGTGTCAAATTGGTGTAGTTGGTCAAAGTCCAAGACAAATGTTTGATGTTTGTTTTTAAGCCAGGCCTCCTGAACTGAAAACTCTGCAAGGAAGGTAGGGGGACTCCCTTCAGAGGCATTCCTAAGCACTGCCAGAGAGCTCCTTGAATGGAGGAAGATTTTATTTTCTTGTTTAGAGACTCAGGGGTACAACCTAAGTCAAAACATTTAACTGAGTCCAATTCCTGCGAGGTAGAAAAATAGGATAAACCCCTAATGACTAGTTTGGGTTTGAAGACTGAGAAAGAGGGCAAAATGGCACTGAGATCCTAAGCCCAACTCTGATACTCTAAGAATTGTCCCCAAGTACCTTTTTGGGCCAGTGTGATCCTAATAGGTACCAGTGACCACAGCAGGTCAGATTCTGGCCAAACCATGTAACTCCTCCAGTCAACAACCCATCAGCGTGCCAGCAGCCTGCCAGGCCTCCCTGACAGAAGGACACGGTGGTTGGAATCCCGGGCTTTGAGTCAGGTGTAGGCTCCCAGCCCAGCCCTGGCTCACCAGTGTCCTGACCTGTAAGTTCAGGGGAATAGCAATGTTTACGCAGAGGGATTATGAGAATTCAATGAGAGGACCCTCATAAAGCTGCTTGCATAGTTTCTGCCTATTAAATCTTGATATCAGGCTTTAAAAACATGTACATTTAATAAAGTATAAAAATTAAATTTAAAAATTATTTTTAAAAAAAAACTTCCCTTGCCCAGGATCCAAGGCCCCAATTTCAATCATCATGATAACTTTTGTGAGAGTTCAAGAGGAGTGCCAGATTTCCACTTTGGGGAAGATAGAATAGATATATTGTCCGTATTCCTCCCTCTGAGTTCAACCAAGAGTTCTGGACATTATACATAAAACAAATGTTAAGAAGCCTCTGAAAGCTGGACAAAGGAAGGCAGACCAGCTTGGCATCATGGGACCCAAGGATGACACAGTGGTGAGCTCCCTGAGCTTCCTTTTTGGCAGCAAATATATCCCACTTGAAATCGAAGAAGACAGAAAGAAAACAGAGCAACCCCGATAAAGGCCTGCTCTCCCTAGCTGAGGAGAGGAGCAGCTGGGCAAGACAGAATGCCTTTAGACAGCAACTGCTCTGCTCCAGCCACACATCACAGAAAAGCTGTGACCCCAGCCACAATCACACCAGCACAGGACAGTAGGGAGAGCCCCTCCATCACCCTCTCCAGGCTGCCACGAGGTGCCAACACCCCCACATGGTGCTGTCCCAGGAGGCCAAGATGCAAGCTGGGACTTTCACCCTTATCAGGCAATTACAAAGCACACACACACACACACACACACACACACACACACACACACACACACCAGTAGTGTAGATGGAGACCAAAGAAAAGGTCTAGAATTCTAGAATTCTCGTGTCCATGTGGCAATAATAAGGTGCTCTTCCCTCACTCTGCAAAGTTTATATTAGAGAAGACATAAACTTGGAAAGCAGAAGGCAGTTCTACCTCTCTCAGATAAGGTGTCAGGGGCACCTAATGAGGAGCTAGGAATCCCCTCCCCCCGTCCAGCCATAATGAGGGTTTTCACCCCAGATGCCATTGGATATTGGCTGAAGAACCTGGACTCCTGCTTCCAACTGGCAATAACCAGGTTCCCTTCCCTGGCTGGAATGGTGTTTAAAAGGGGAAAAGCTGAAACAGAAGGTATAAATAAGATTCAGAATCTCATAACCCAATTTTCAAAGTGTACGTGTCTCAGTTGAAAAGCCCTCATCCTGCCAAGAACCAGGAAAGCAATTCAAATGAAAAAAAAAAAAAAAAAAAGGAAATCTATAGACCCCAACACCAATATCATGGAGATTATAGAATTAGCTGACAGATTTTAAAGTAGACATCATGGAAAGTGTCTTAGTGAGCAGTTTATAAGCATACTTGGGACAAATGAAAAATAAAAGAAAGTCTAAGTAAGAAATAGCGAATTTAAGTAAATAAATAGAAGCTATAAGGAGCCAGATGGAAATTTTAGAACTGAAAAAATGTAGTAGCTCAATTGATGGGCTCAATAGCAGAATAAAGTGGACGGAGAAAAGAACCAGTAAGCCTGAAGATAGGAAAGTTAAAAATACATGATATCAACAGAAAAAATAGACAAAGGCTCATGGATATGTGAAATTGTAACAAAAGCCAGGCACACTAGTAATCCTAGTACTTGGGAGGCTGAGACAGGAAGAGCAAAGGTTCATGGCCAGCCTCAGCTACTTAGTGAGGCCCTCCACAACTTAGTGAGACCCTGTTTCAAAATAAAGAATAAGAAATAGGGCTGGGCTGGGGGTGTAGCTCAAAGGTAGAATGTCCCTGAGTACTGCAAAAAAAAAAAAATTGTAAGAATTTAAAAAACAAAAAATCTAACACTCAAATTATCAGAATCCTAAAAGGAGAGGAGAATAAGGAGAGGGCTGAAAAGGAGTTGAAGAGAATGACTAAAAGCACCCCACAAATCAGAAAAGATATAAACACACAAACTCAGGAACCTGAGCCAACGCTAAAAGGGTAAACACTAAGCTATCCACACCAAGACAGTCATGGAAAACTTCTAAGAACTAAAAACAAAGAAAAGGTCCCACAAGACAGAAATGACACTTTGTGTAGAGGACAAGAATTTAAATGACAGTGACTTTCTCATCAGATACCACAAAAGCCATAAGTCAGTGGAATAATATTTTTCAAGTGTTAAAGATAAATGTTTTCTGAATCTTCTATTCTACTCCATTGGTCTATGTGTCTGTTTTTGTGTCAATACCATGCTGTTTTTATGGCTTTGTAGTACAGTTTGAAGTCAGGTATTGTGATACTCTTGCATGGTTCTTGTTGCTAAGAACTACTTTGGCTATCCTGGGCTTTTTTTATTCCAAATGAATTTAAGGACTGATTTTTCTATGTCTGTGAGGAGTGACTTTGGTAATTTCATGAGTATTGCATTGAATCTGTAGATCACTTTTGGGGGGATGGCAGAATTCTATACCCAACAAAAATATCTTTATGAAATAAGGGTATAAGCAAGACATTTTCTAATGAGAACTATGAGTTTCTCACCAACAGGCCTACACTAAAAAAAAATAGCTGAAGGTAGTTCTTTAAGCAGAAAGGAAATGACAAAAGAAGGAATCTTGGAACATCAAATAGAAAAAAAATACAGAACAAATTAAAATATTCATAAATGCAATTTATTTGTTTCCTTGTTCCTAATGAGTTTTTAAATAGTATTTAATAGCTGGAGCAAAAATTGTAACAGTATCTGATAAAATTCTAAATGCAAACAGAAAATATTTAATGTAATTATATCATAAATGAAAGAAGGATAAGTGTTGTTGAATAACATATAGAAAGGAAAGTTTCTATATGTTATTCAAACTGGTTAAATGAACATACCGGACAGTCTCTGATAAGTTATATATATATATATATATATATATATATATATATATATATATATATATATATACAATGTAATATGTGAAGCGATCACTAAGAATGCTATACAGAGAGGTATACTCAAAAACACAAGTAAATCAAAATGTAATTCTAAAACAATGTTTAAGTAACCCACAAGAAGTTACTTACATTAAATACAAATGTTTTAATAGGACATTGAAAGACATACTGGCAGACTGGATTAAAAACATGATTCAACTATAAGTTGTATACAACATATTTCAAATATAGCAACATTTAAAGTAGAAGGACAAAAATAGGTATGTCATGCAAACATTAATCAAAAGAAAGCAGAAGTGGCTATAGTAATATCATATAAAGTAGACTTAAAAGAAAAATAAAATTATCCGAAAAAGAAAGTATACAATGATAAGAGTTAATCCAACATATGCTATTTAGACCAAGAAAACCCTAAATGTGTACGTAGCAAACAACAGAGCTGCAAACCATGTAAAGAAAAAACTGATAAAATTGAAAGGAGAAATAGAAATAGACAAATTCACATTTGTAATTAAAGACTTTAACACCCTTCTATCAACAATTAATAGAAAAACTAAAACGAATATAGAAGAATTCAATACTGCCTTAAACTAATAGGTTCTAATTGACATTTTGTTGAACATTCCATTCAACAAAAGCAGAATGCGTGCTGTTTTTAAGTGCCCACAGAACATACAGCAAGACAGACCATATTCTGGGCCATAAAACAAACCTCATCAGATTTTTAAAAACTGAAATCTCACAGACACATCCACAATGAAATCAGACTAGAAATCAGTAACAGAAATAACATAGAAAAATAAGCAATATAGCCATAGCTCAAAGAAGATATCTCAAGGAAAACCAAAATAAGATACTGAACTGAATGAAAATAAAAATAAAACACACCAAAAATTGTGTTAGAACCGTTGGGCACTGAGAGGCCATTAAATCACAAGGAATACTAAAAGGCAAACACACACACACAGTTTGAAGTGACAGAGAAAGTATCAGAACCAGACTCAGCTGGCATGGGTGTTGGCATTATCAGAGCAGGAATTTGAAACAACTACAGTTAATATCCTAAAGATTCTAATGGATAAAGTAGTATGCACTAACTGACAGACAATTGTCATGGTTTGGACCTAACATGTTCCCCAAAAGCCAAGTGCTAAAGGCTTGGCCTCCAGTCTATGGTACTATTGGGAGGTGCTGTAACCTTTTGGAGGTATGGCCTAGTTGGAAGAGGTAGGTCACTAGAAGCATGCCATTGAAGACTACATTTTTGTCTCTGGACTCCTCCTCTACCACAGACTCCCATCACCAGGATATTCTGCTTTGCGTCAGTCCCAAAGCAATGAGCCCAGCAAATCACAGAATGAAAACTCTGAAACCATGTTCCAAAACAAAGCTTTCCTGCCTTTAAGTTGTTTATCTCAGGCATTTTTCACAGCAACAGAAAGCTGACTAACACAGCAATGTAAGCAGAGATATAGGGGGAAAAAAAGAAAGAGAGAGAGAGAGAGAACCAAAATTAAAAATACTGTAACAGAAATGAAGAATACATAGCTTCAAAGGGTTCATGAGTACATTGGACACAGCTGAAGAAAGACTATCTGATCTTGAAACATACCAATAGAAACAAAAGGAAAAATGACTGAAGAAAAACCCAAGGATGATAGGACTACCAAATATGCAGCATAAATGTAATGGAACACTAGAAGAAGAAGAATCAGTATTTCTTTATATTTTAAGTGATAATGACTAAGAATTTCTCTAAATTAATGAGACCAAACTACAGATCCAGGAAGCTCAGAGAACACCAATTAGGACAAATGCCAAAAACTACGCCTCAATATATTATTTTCAACACTTTACCTATAGAGAAGCAAAGATAAGAATTATATTAAACTTCACCTCAGAAACCATTCAAGCAAAAGAGAATAGTGAAATATTTAAAGTGTTGAGAGAAGCTGGGTATGGTGGTGCACATTTGTAATCCTAGTACTTGGGAGGCTGAGACTGGAGGATCTAGGTTCACAAAAGCCAGCCTCAGCTACTTAGTGAGGCCCTCCACAACTTAGTGAGACCCTGTTTCAAAATAAATAATTAAAAATAGGGCTGGGGGTGTAGCTCAGAGGTAGAATGAATGTCCCTGGGTTCAATCCCCAGTACTGCAAAATAAATAAAATAAAATAAAGTGTTGAGAGAAAAAAAAAAATGACCAACATAGAATTCTGTTCACTGTGAAATTATCCTTCTAATGTAACAAAATACGCCAGGCATGATAGCACATGCCTGTAATCCCAGTACTTGGCAGGCTGAAACAGGAGGATCTCAGGTTCAGTAACAACATCAGTAACTTAGCAAGGCCCCTCAAACAACTTAGATCCTGTTCCAAAACAAAAAATAAAATAGGGCTAGACGTGTAGCTCAGAAGTATAATGCCCCTGAGTTCAATCCCTAGTATCACAAAAAAAGAAAAGAGAAGCAAAAGAATAATAAAGACTTTCTCAGACAAACAAAAAATAGAGAAATTTTGTTGCCAATAGACCTGCAACAAGAAATGTTTTTAAAAGTTCTTCAGAGAGAAAGAAAAGTACATAGGTCAGAAACGAAGATCTACATAAATGAAGATTATCTCAAAAGGAGTAATTGAAAGTAATGTGAAAACTTTTATTTCTCTTATTTTTATTGGCCTGGCAGATAACAGTTTGTTCAAAAATGATAATAGCAACAATTTATTTGATGATGTATGCTTAAGTATATATTTTAACATAGTACATATAACATATATTAATATATAAGTAAAACGAATAACCAAAATGACTCAAAGAATGGAGAAATTTTGTTATCATAGGGTCTTGCCCTTGACCTCAGAGCTATTTGAAAGTGGATTTGGAGCTGGGCATGCTGGCACATGCCTGTAATTCCAGTACTTGGGAAGCTGAGATGGGAGGATCCAGGTTCGAGGTCAGCCTCACCTACTTACTGAGGCCCTCAGCAACTTAGTAAGACCCTGTTTCAAAATAAAGAATAAAAAAATAGGACTGGGAGTGTAGCTCTGAAGTAGAATGCCTCTGAGTTCAATCCCCAGTACCACAATAATAATAATAATAATAATAATAATAATAATAATAATAATAATAATAATGAAAGAAAGTGGATTTGGATCAACTGTCAATGTATATTGCAAACTTTGGCATAACCACTAAAAAAAGTTTAGAAAAAGAAGTTTAGCTGTTATGCTAAAAAAAAAAAGGAGAGAAAATGGAATAACATAACAAGCTCAATTAAAACCAGAAAAGGTAGAGAGTGAAGACAAAAATAGGAGCAAAGAAGGGAAATGACTAGGAAATAGTAACAAATGTAATAAATATTAATCTAACTATATCAATAATTATTTTAAACAGCAATGGTCTCAATATGCCAATTAAAAGACAGAGATGGTCAGAATGGATAAAAGAAAAAACAAGACCCAGTTATATGTTGTCTATAAGAAACCCACTTTAAATATACAGACACATATAGATTAAAGGGAAAAGATGCAGAAAGAGATATCATGTTAGCATTAATCAAAAGAATGCAGGAAGAGCTATATTAATTCCAGAAAAGACTTCAGAGCAAAGAAAGTTATCAGGGATAAAGAGGAGCATTATATAATGATAAAAGCATCAATTCTCCAAGAAGACATAACAACTTGATATATACACCTAACAGCAGAGTGTCAAAATAACTGAGGCAAAATCTGATAGAAAACAAGAAGAACTAAATAAATCCACTATTATAATTGGAGATTCCAACACCCCTCTATCAAAAATGAGCAGACCCAAATGATAGATAATCAGTAAGACATAGTAGAACTCAACAGCATCACCAGTCGACTGTATATTATTAACATCTGTGGACTACTTCATCCAACAAGGGCAAAATACACATTTATTAGGTTTATATGGAGCATTCACCAAGATAGATTATGTTCTGGGCTATAAAACAAACCTTAACAAATTTGAAATAATGGAAATCACACAGTGTGAGCCTTTAGGTCACAATGGAATTCAACTAAAAATCAGTAACAGAAAGATAGCTGGAAAACCCCAAAATACTTGAAGGTTAAGCAATACACTTCTAAATAACACATGGGTCAGAGAAGAAATCCCAAGAGAAATGTTTTAACATTTTGAAATAAATGAAAAATAAAACACAACTTATCAAATTTTGGGGAAATGATAAAAGCAATGTTTAGATGAAATTCTATGGTATTTAATGCATATTTTAGAAAGAAAAATATTCAGAATCAATAAGCTAAGCTTTCATCTTAGTAAGAGTAAATTAAAATCAAAATAAGCAGAAGAAAAGAATAAAAATTAGAGCCAAAATCAGTGAAACTGCAAACAGAAAATTAATAAAACAAAAGATGGTTCTTTGAAAAGATCAATAAAATTGATATTCCTCTAACCAGGCTAACTAAAAAAAAAAGAGAGAGAGAGAGATTATATAATTTACCAATATGGAAAACAAAAAAGGGACATCACTACAGATCCCATAAATATTAAAAAATACTATGAACAACTTTATCCCCCACATTTTCTAGATGATGTAGATTAATTCCTTAAAAAACACAGTCTGCCAAAACTCAAACAGAAAGAAATAGATAATTTTAATAGAAATATATATTATAGAAATTTAATTAATAATTCTCAAACTGAAAGCATTAAGTGCACCTTGAATCAGTGGTGAGTTCTACCAAAAATTTAAGGAAGAAATTATGCCAATTCCCTACCATATATCTTCCAGAAAGTAGAAGAAAAGGAATAGTCCCCAACTCCTAATTCATCCAATCAGATGAAGATTACCCTAATACCAAAGTCAGATGAACAGTGAAAGAAAAGTACAGACCAATCGATATCTTATAAACATATATCCGAAAGTTATCAACAAAATATTAGCAAATCCAATCTAACAATGTATAAAAACAATTATACACCATGAGCAAGTGGGATTTATCCTAGGTATGCAATTGATTTAATCAGTGGATGCAGAGCCTACAGCTACAGATGGCCAACTCTAATTATTGCTTAAGAATAAATAAAATCCAGCCTTTGGTTGCCATAAATTCATGGAGTCGACCTTCCACGTGGGGGCGCAGATGAGATGATTATATAACGCTTTCTTCCTCTCTTGGTATTGATTTTATTTTCCATTGAATGAGGATAATAGCAAGAATAAGAGATCCAGTCGTCTCTATCTTTCCTCTCCTTCAAGATGCTAACCATCTACACAAAATCCATCCTCGTTTCTCATTTCCAAATCTATAACTCCTCTCAGCTCCAATAAAATACTCCCCCACTTTTATCTTGTGTTTCAATTAAATGAACATGTCTGGTATGCCCTAGTAAACTACAAATCCTCTAAAGATAAGTGCTTGTTTTATCTTTATTGGTTCACCCAGAGCGCCTAGTAAGACACAAAGTGGGGAATGAGCATATGTTGAGCGAATAAATCAAGAACAAATTTGGACAAGATTCAAGGAAGACCTTTTAAAGCTATAAATCATAAATTATAAAGCATAAATGCTATGCCCACATGCACTGTCTGATTGTCCCTACCATTTACTGATCATAGCATCTCGAGCTAGCACTTTAACCCTTTCAGTTTCTTACCAACAGAACTCTGTGGGCAGGGTTCACAGGCAAGGTACAATTGTATTCTGTTTGCTTTTGCTTTTTATTTCTACCACTCCTTATTTTAAAGAAATGAAAATGAAGCTTGGGTATCATAAAACCTTTGTGCCCTAAGCATATAATGATTAAAAAGGGAGAAATTGAAAATCTCATAGATACTATACAGGAAATGTGGAGAGATAAGTTAACTGAAATCAGAGGTGAAATAGTCACTTTGAGCACTAAATTTAATGTTAAGCTTCCTTGTAGCCAAGGCAAAAAGCAAAACATAATGGTGTTATAAAAAAAAAATCATACCAGTTATCAGGAAAGGTAAACCCTTTCCCTGAGCTACCTTCTAGAAGAAATTATAGAAATTATGGTGTCATTTCTTTTAAAAGGCTGGTGAACAATACTTTGGGCAATATCCTTGACTACTCAATTACTACAGCAGCAAGCCTGTTGAAGAACTCCTAACCTAGAGAGGCCTTGCTTTTGGTGGGGGGTTGGAAAGGGATCCCTCCCAGTAGAGAACTAGTCCCCAGCTGACACCCAACACCAAGCAGCTGCACCAATTGGCCATCACATCAAGACTTAACATTGTCTGATTGGATGTGGGAAAAGCCCTGCTGAAAACAACTATTTTCCATTTGGCCTTGGTGGGGCTGTTCTGTCAGACAGTGATTTGCCATTGGATTAAGCTCTTCAATAAAACAGATCATGACTCCTGAGTGTAAAACTTAAGCCGTGATAACAGCATTGTTTCCTGCTTCCTGTGGCAGAGAAGCATGTGCCAAATTCATCTAAAAAGTCATCAACTGTTTGCAAGTCAAAGAGGATTGAGGGGAGGGGGGCCATGAGGAACAACAGCAGCAAAAGTCTAGGCTTTTGGAATCTGGGTGATGGGTGCCTGGGTTTTTGCTGTTCTATCCTCCCTGCTTCTGTGTTTTAAAATACTGGTAATAAAAATCGTTTTATTCACACCAAAACGACAATGGGATTCCATTCCACTCCAGCTAGGATGCCTAGAGTCAAACAAAACTAAAAAATAACAAATGCTGGCAAGGATGTAGAGGAAAGGGAACCTTATTCATTGTTGGTGGGAATGTAAATTAGTACAGCCAGTATAGAGAGCAGTATGGAGGTTCCTCAAAAAACTACAAATAATCCGCTGTACAATCCAACTATCCCACTTCTGGGAAATGAAGTCAGTATAAAAAAGAGACACCTACGTGCCTATCTTATTGGGAGACTATTCATAATAACTAAGATATAGGATCAACCTAGGTGTCCATCAGTGGATGAGTAAAGAAAATTATATATATATATATATATATATATATATATATATATATATATATATATAATTATATGTTACATATATATAAATTACACACACACACACACACACACACACACACACACACAGTGAAGAAGTATTCGACAATAAAGAAGAATGAAATCCCACTCTAGACAAAGAAGGAGAAACCTTAGATGAGCAAAGAATGTGACCTAACTGAAGGTGATGGCTGGGAGAGGCAAAACACCCTAATGCACATGATGTACTTTCACAAACATAAAAGTCAATCACTTAACTGAACTTGAGAAGAAGGGTGGGGAGAAGGAATGGGGCGAGAATTGGGGAAAGGTTAAAAGAGATGTGTGCATGTATGCCTCTACCAGCTTATACCTAACAAAAATGTATGATTATAATGCACCAATAAAAAATTTTTAAAAAGAATGAAATCTCATCATTTTGCAGCAAAACAGATGGAACTGCAGGCCACTATGTTAAGTAACTTAAGTCGGACACAGAAAGATGAGTATCACATGTTCTCTCTCATATAAGGAAGCTAAAAAAAAAAAAAAAAAAAAAAAAAAAAAAAAAAAAAAAAAAAAAAAAAAAAAAAAAAAAAAAAAAAAAAAAAAAAAAAAAAAAAAAAAAAAAAAAAGTTGACCTGAAAGCAAATAGTGATTACTAGAGATTGGAAAGGCAGGGGTGGACAAAGAAAGACAGGGTGGATTTGATCAGTGCATTCTGTATGCATGTATGGAAATATCATGCTGAAACCCATCGATACATACAATTAATACATGCTAATTAAAATAAATAAAATTTAAAAATAAATACTTTAAACATTTACCAGGCAAGATTCTGGATATGAAAACCAACCTATGTGAACCTTGTGGAGCATTAGCCAGGGCTCACCAACCACTCACTGCTGCTGTGACTCAACAGTCCCATCAGGCCCCAGTGGCTTTCCGAGGGCGCCCAGTGACCCAGTAGACTCTGAATACTCCTGAAACATCTCAGACAATGAGTCGATTGTTCCCATCCCAATGTCTGCAACAAGAAACTTTGACCCTCAGTAAAGGTGGGGGAAGGACAGGGGCTCCAAACCTTCCCTAGAGTGGGGGAGAGAGAATGTGGTGCTGACCCCAGGGACAAGAAGAGAAGGGATGAGGGAAGAGGAGGGCTAACATTCCAGGGCACTGAGGCTTTGGCCTGCATGAGTGAGCTTGCTTTGCAGCTGAGTCTGCAGAGAGGTGCAGCCCAGCCAGGAGGGGCCTGGAGCTGCCCAGCCCAGAGTGGCAGACTCCCCTCTCAGCACCAAGTTCAGAGAGACTGCAAGACGCAGAGCCCTGCACTTGACTATGCCGGTGCACTCAAATTCCATGAGGGTGGAGCCAAGAAAGGGATATACCTGGACCAGAGGCAAAGAGGTGCAGAAGGAAGCTCTGATCTGACCCTCGAATTCAGCAGCACTTCTCCCCAAGCAGCAGCCAGCATAGCTCTTTCCCTCCCTTTGAAGAAAGCAGAAAAAGAACATGCTTTGATTTTCCTAAAACAAACACTGTGCTGAGTAAAGAGATAAGCCCAGTCTTGGGTTGGCTCAGGCTTCTCTGCTCAAGGGAAGTCGCACTTCATATTTCCAACATGAAAGTCCAAGAAGGGCCGGGCCTTGTCCAAGGCAGAAAGCCCGAGAGGCTGCTGACCCCTGATTTCTGCTGCAGAGAGAGGCCAGCTCAGAAATCAAGATCCACTACCACCCAGGGACAGCTGTAGCTATGGCACATTTCTCTGCCAGCCTGACCAAGGTCAACATACAAAGAGCCAGATCCCCAGGGAAGGGACCCAGGTGGCTGATGGTCAAAGAGGTGTCTTAATGCTTAAGCCTTGGAAAAGTGACTTTGTTGAGAGAAGGAGATTTTCCACCAAGAATCTGCCCAAGTGACAGGACTTGAGAGGTGAGAAGGAATAAGGTTTGGGAGAAGCTGGCCTCCCCAGAGCCTCTCCCATCTTGTGTCCTTGAGCTCCTACCTCTACTCTGCACACTTGGAGGAAATGAGGACCGCCAAGCACCCAAGATCCAGCACTTTTCCTTGATTATCTCACTTAATCTCCTCTGCAAGCCTAAGGGCAGGTACTACCATTAACTCGGTTTACAGATAAGGAAGCCAAACACAGGCAGGAGCTAGGATCACCCAAGATCAAGCCAAGTTCACAAGGACACAGCCTCAGCCTCTTCACAGCTACCTGGCTTCCCACAGGCCTGCCAGGCCTGCCTCTGTCCCCCTCCAGGGGAGATCCCCACTGCCTGCTCCCATGGGTGACTGTAATTCACTTTCAAGTGATGCTCATGAGCCCCCCTACACACCCACACTTTCAACTCATCCCCTGGGGTCTCATCTTATGACCTTTTCACCACACTTTTCCCAACTCCGTGCCTCTAAGCACAAAGTCTTTGGGGACAGACAACAATTTGGTCAAGGATGGACCGTATATATGACAGCAGTCCCATAAGATTATTATGGAGCTGAAAACTCTATCACATAGTGAGGTCACAGCCATCCTAATTCACAGTTCAACACACATTATCTGTGTGTTTGTGATTGTGCTAGTGTAAGCACACCTACTACCCTGCCAGTTGGACAAAAGTATAGCACAGACAATTATGCACAGTACTTAATATTCAATCATGATAATAAAGGACCATGTAACCAGTTAATGTATTTATTATTCTGTACTTTTTATCATTATCTTAGAGTGTACTCTTTCAACTCTTTTTTTTTTTTTTTCCTTAAGTTCCCTATAGCAGTCGGGTGCCATGGTGCACGCCTGTAATCCCAGTACTTGGGAGGCTGACACAAGGACAGCCTCAGCAAATTAGCAAGATTCTCAGCAACTTAGTAAGACCCTGTTTCAAAATAAAAAGGGCTGAAGGTGTAGCTCAGAGGTAGAATGACCCTGAGTTCAATCCCCAGCTCCACATAAAAAAAAAAAAAAGAAAAAAATCAATTCCACATGACTTCCCCCAAAGGAAAGAATGAAAAATAAAAAGAAATGAGATATTCCCCTATGTGTGGCCCACGTACTTTTTTTTTTTTTTTTTTTTTTTTTTGTCCAGCTGGGCTTGCTAAATCAGTCTCTTGGGATTAAGCAGAGGAATTGGACACCAGCTGCAGTATACAGTGAGCAGATGTGGCCAGGACACACATACACTCTAGAGGGGAAAAAAAGCAAAACCTGGGCCAGCACATGAGAGCGAAAGGCAGAGCCTTCAGGACAGAGTGTCACCATCGCTACTGACAAATGACTGCGCCAGTTAGGTGACACAGACTAGCTAATGGGAGCTCACAAAGAAACTATGTTTCAAGACACAGAGACAAGGGACTAGAATCAGCAAGAATCTTTCAGAAATAATCCACTGCACAGGGAAGCAAGTGCCAAAAAGAAGCCAATCTCTTGGGTCAAGACAAGGACATAAAAAGCTACAACTTGTCTCTGTGGAGAAGAGAAGCCGTGTATAAAGAAGCTCTTGGGCATCAGAAAGGAATATTGAGGAGGGATGTTGTCAAATTCTACCTCTGATGTAGGCAAACAACCTTGACTACCACATCACAGTCATAGTCCTCCCTCCAGATCTGCAGGTTCTGTATCCATGGATTCCACTGCAGATTTTTAAATTTCAGAGGGAAAAAAAAATGCATCTGATTTAAACATGTGCATACATTTCTTTTCCTGTTACTATTTCCTAAACAGCATAGTATAACAACTATGTAGATAGCATTTACACTGTGTTAGGTATTACAAGTAATCTAGAGATTATTTAAAATATATAGGAGGATGTACATAGGTTATTTGAAAATACTGAGGCCATTTTTATAAAGGACTTGAGCATCATGGATTTGGGTATCCACAGGGGGTCCTGGGACCCATTCCCCTGAGAAACTGAGAGGTGGCTATATTTCTATCTGCTTCTAGAGAAGTCTGAAATGTACCAGTCTGTGCATAGCTTGGTGACACTTCCTTTACATAATTTTTCCTGAATCTACACTTCCTGAGCTTCCTTCTAAATATACTTTTTCAAGTAGGTTTTGCTACAAAAGAGAAGGTATAGCTCAGAGGTACAATGACCCTGGGTCATAATAACAACAAAAATCATTGACACGTATTAAATTCTTCCTAAGTGCTTTATAGATATTATACCTCATTAATATGAGCACGGTGGCACACATCTGTAGTCCTAGTACATGGGAAGCTGAGACAGGAGGATTGCAAATTTGAGGACAGCCTCAGCAACTTACCAAGGCCCTCCGCAGCTTAGTGAGACCCTCTTTCAAAATAAATTTTAAAAAATTAAAATAGGGCTGTGGGGGGGCTCAGAGGTAGAATGCCCCTGGATTCAATGTCGAGTACCATACACACATGCACCCACATGCACACACACATATACACACACACACATACATTTTAGCCAGGCATAGTGGTGCATGCCTGTAATCCCAGTGCTTGAGCGTCTGAGACAGGAAGATTGCAGGTTTGGGGTCAGCCTCAGCAACTTAATGAGACCCTGTTTCAAAATAAAAAATAAAATGGGGCTGGAGGTATGGCTCAGAGGTAGAATGCCCCCAAGTTTAATCCCCAGTACCCCAAAATAAAAACCTCATTAAGTGGTCACAGTACCCCCTCAAGAAGTTAGAGCTGTTATTTTATATATGACACCATAGCTGCCTATTGTTTTGGGGTTTATTTATTTATTTTTAATTGGTGCATTGTAATCATACATCTTTGTTAGGTACAAGCTGATAAAGATAAAAGCATACATGCACACATTTCTCATTTAACCCTTACCCTCCTCCTCCCTCCTTCTCAAGGTCAGTTTAGTGATTGACTTTGATGTGTTCATGAAAGTACATCATGCTCATTAGGGTGTTCCCCCTCCCCCCATCACCTTCCATTAAGTCAAATTCTTTGTTCACCTAAGCATTCTCCTTCTTCATCTGGAGTCCCTCTTATGTCCCGTTTTCTCCCTAGCTTCCACATATTAGGGAGAGCATACGCTTTTTTACTTTTTGTGACTGACTAATCTCACTTAACATAATGTTTTCCAGTTCCATCCATTTCCCTGCAAATAATATGATATTGTTTTTCTTTATGGCTGAGTAAAATTCTATTGTGTACATATCCCATAGTTTTGTAATCCATTCATCTGTTGATGGACATCTTGGCTGGTTCCATAGTTTGGCAATTGTAAATTGTGCAGCTATAAACATAGATACACATGCATTGGTCTGATAGTTTGGTTTCCGTTTTTTTGGGTAGATACCCAGAAGTGGTATTGCTGGGTCATATGGTAGGTTCACTCCCATTCGTCTGAGGATCCTCCATACTGTTTTCCAAAGTGGTTGCACTAATTTGCAATCCCACCAACAGTGTATTAAGGTTCCCACTTCTCCACACCTTGGCATTTGTTGTTGTTTGTGTTCTTGATAATTGCCCTTCTGATTGGAGTTAGGTGAAATCTCAAGGTAGTTTTGATTTGCATCTCTCTGAGCGCTAATGATGTTGAACATTTCCTCATACATTTAGGCCATTTGTATTTCTTCTTTTGTGAAGTGTCTATTTAGATCCTTTTCCCATTTTTTGATTGGGTTATTTGTTTCCTTAGCTGTGATTTTCTTGAGTTCTCTGTATATCCTAGATATTAGTCCTCTATCAGAAGAGTAGCTGGCAAAAATTTTCTCCCACTCCGTGGGCTCTCTATTAAGGTTCTTGATAGTTTCCTTTGCTGCACAGAAGCTCTTGAGTTAAATGCAATCCCATGTATTGATCTTCCTTTGAGTTGCTTGTGCTTTGGGGGTCTTGTTGAGAAAGTTTTTACCTGTGCCTATGTGTTGAAGTGTTGGTCCTATGCCCTCTTCAAGCAGCTGTAAGGTCTCTGACCTGACTTCCAGGTCTTTGATCCACCTTGAGTTGACTCTTGTGCAGGGTGAAAAAGTGGAGTTTATTTCCATTTTTCTGCATATGGTTAACCAGTTTTGCCAATACCATTTGTTAAAGAGGCTATCTTTTTTCCAGTGTATGTTTTTGGCTCCTTTGTCAAAAATCAGTTGACTATAAGCACGTGGGTCTGTTTCTGAATCTTCTATTCTGCTCCATTGGTCTATGTGTCTGTTTTTGTGCAAATACCATGCTGTTTTTATTACTGTGGCTTTGTAGTAGAGTTTGGACCTCCTGCATGGTTCTTGTTGCTAAGAACTACTTTGGCTATCCTGGGCTTGTTGTTGTTCCAAATGAATTTAAGGACTGATTTTTTTATGTCTGTGAGGAATGACCTTGGTAATTTCATGGGTATTGCATTGAATCTGTAGATCATTTTTGGGAGGATGGCCATTCTGATGATATTTATTCTGCCTATCCAAGAGTATGGTAGATTTTTCCATCTTCTAAGGTCTTCATCGATTTCTTTTTTCAACTTTTTGTAGTTTTCCTTATAGAGGTCTTTTACCTCCTTGGTTATGTTTATTCCTAAGTATTTTATTTTTGGAGGTGCTATTGTGAGTGGAATTATTTTCTGGATTTCTTTTTCAGTGGTTTTATGGTTGGCATACAGGAAAGCTTCTGATTTTTGAAGATTGATTTTGTATCCAGACACTTTGCTGAATTTCTTGACCAGTTCTGTTTTTTGGCTGACTTTGTTGGGTT